>JAODPA010066759.1:2370-22506 GCA_025585075.1 Nepenthes mirabilis
AGTTATCATAAAGACCACAAAAATAATAAAATTTTAGAAATCTAAGAGATATGACAAAACATATAAACAAACAAATAAAATAAACTATCAAATCAAATGTGAATAAATAAATGAAATGCCTACAACGTTTTGTCTTGAAACCATGTAGCTATGCCTACACCAGATTTATAATAAATACTCCCCCGATATTCATGTGTGCGTTCACTAAGTGAGACATATTGAGATGAATTTTAAATTGTTATCATTTTAAAAGGGTTGCAGCTTTTGGTCCTTGGTTTTAATGTGAAAGTTCCCACTTAAACTAAGTTTCCACTTTTTACTCAGCCAAAAAAAATTAAGCTTCACTTTCCATCAACCAAAACCATCTCTACCAAAAACACAAGATGTTATCAAAATGCAGCCTAATGCAAACGACTCTCACATTCTTGGAGTAAGAGGAGAGTCATATAATAACCTTAATCCTGCATTGCAAAGGGGGTATCTTCTTGATTTGAGCTTGGAGCTCCAAGCCAAAATAAAATAACCTCACCATTATACTGAAGTTTCTCTATAACATATAATTTCATTGCAAAAGACCAAAAACAATCTTAACTTTTGACTTAATCACTATTTTGGTCACCAACCTATGAAATCTTTTTCCCAATGAAGTCCCTGCATATTTCTATGGCAATCAATCCCCAACCATTTTTGAAAAGTTCAGTCTCTTTACAATACAAGGGCAAGGTTATATATATATATATACCCCATATAGATCCTCATGTAGTACTAGCCCACCATTTAATTTTGAAAAGTTCGTCCAACTTCTGGTCAGCTAAAGTCATTTTCTATGGCATGTGCCATATGTGCCACCGGAATGATGACGTGGCTTTTTTATGCTGATGTGGCTTTTAAGTCATAGTTTCACTCCTCCAACTACAAGGCATTTGCCAATTGGAACCTACACATTTTTAGCCATAAGTCCCAAACCTTTTTATAGCATATGATCAAGTTCCTCAAGACACTTCAGGTAACTTTGAAAGGTTCATCCAATTCCTTTGGGTCCACCAAAGTCATTTTCTATGGCATGTGCTACACGTGCCACTGGAATGATGACGTGGCTTTTTGATGCTGGTGTGGCTTTTAAGTCATAGTTTCACCACTCTACCTGTAGGGTATTTGCCAATTGGAACCTGAACATTTTAGCCAAAAATCCCAAACCTTTTTATAACATATGATCAAGTTCCTCAAGACACTTAAGGTCACTTCCAGGCATACTTCTTGTGTGATGCCAAAAGGCATACATGAACACTTTTTTTCATGATTTGTTTTTTTTTTCATGAATTTTTCTTGTTGAAAGGATATTTTTCTTGTTCTTATATATTTCTCTACTTTACCTCTACTAATATCTGAAAATACTGAAGATGATCATATGCAAGTCATATGATCATACCCAACCTTTGCAAAACCCAAAAACAAAAAGCCTTTATAAGGTGAAGAAATTCAAATCCAAACATTATCCGGCATCCCTCCAACAAAATATCATGTC
This sequence comes from Nepenthes mirabilis, assembly GCA_025585075.1. Taxonomy (NCBI): domain Eukaryota; kingdom Viridiplantae; phylum Streptophyta; class Magnoliopsida; order Caryophyllales; family Nepenthaceae; genus Nepenthes; species Nepenthes mirabilis. The sequence continues at coordinate 3,896 of JAODPA010066759.1, forward strand.
ATATTTTCAGCATCATATGGCCATCTTCAAGCTCTGCAAGATCATAAAATAGAAGGCCTAATTTGCTAACCTTAAAAAGGTGAAATAATTTAAATCGAAGCACTTCACTTTTCTGGCATCACATGTACTCACTTGCACCTGGTTATATGTTACTAAGATGGTTGGTGACTTGTTTGGCCCAAAAAAATAAGGTTACAGATTCAATTGGTAGACATCATAAGTAGGGGGCCAAAAAAGTGACTCCAACTTTAGCAGAAAAGATATATTGCGTCCTCTTTCTGATGGCTCTAGGACTATATTGAAATTCAAAAGGTTGGGGACTTAAATCAGCAAAACATGATAGGGACTAGATTGGCGAACATCTATTGTTTGTGCCCCGAAACTACAGCTAAGTCTTCCATTTTTCTAGTTAAAATAATAAGCCATTTTACTAATCCAAATAAATTAGCCCTAAAAACACCTACAAAAATGGAATTTACTGAATAATAATAATTAAACTTAAGAGGTGAGGTATAAAACCATCCAGCCATCCAAAAAAACCCAAGGTTTTGAGGAGGACTGGCGACAAAAGGTCTCTCAAATTTTTCAATGTGGACCACGCTAAAAGCTTCCTTAGTAATGTGGTTGGAATCTGAAAGCAAGAATCAAAGGCTGTGCTTTGTTCAAAGTTACTGCAAAACTTAGGAGACCTAAATTGGAACTAAGGAATCTGAATAGAATTGCTTTTCTGACATCATGATAGGATGAGATGAGATGTAGGCACAGATACATCAAAAAAATTTCTATGACCAATTCATTAATTTCAAAAAGGCCATATGGGAGCAACTACTGGACTATTGGCAGTTGAGAAAGATTGTTTGATGCAAAAATCAAGGGTTAGGCAGTACTTTAGGGGATGCAAGTTCAAGGGATTTTCATGCTCAAATGAAGTCGGAGTCAATACGCATAGAATTGCATTAATACCAGAAATGCCTCTAAATTGTCAGAGAGGAAACAAAATAGAGTAGATATGTGATTTTACCAGTTTCTGTCGCTCAACAGTACCGTTAATTGACGTTATAATAATGGAAAGTGAAAAAGACGTTTTGTCCCAAATTTTATACTAAATGTCTCGACCCCGTGCAAGATTAGCAGAAGCAGTACAAACTTAAATATTCAATACACGTAAAGAATATTTATATCTAGATGTCAAAAACAATAATATGCAATAGTAAAAAGAAACAATTTTTGGTGACGAAGGGAAAACACTCAGGGCTTCAACGGCCAGAGAAGATATCCATTATGAAAATCAACTTATAGATCGGATGGTACAGACGCGTTAATCTAGCCGACCTACTCTCGTCTTATGATCCCTACCAAGGAACTCCTTAGATTTTCCCACGGCCACAGAACCGGACACCTTCCGATCTTCATGCCGATCTTCTTCTCATGAACCGCTGAAGCTCAGTTTCCACGCATCCCACTTCGGTCACGAGGGATTGTAGGCAAGAACGAAGGTGTGTTCGAATAGTGTGAGAGGATGAGAAAGCTTTGGCAAACTAACACATATAAATGGTGAAACTTTCTCTTGTAGGCACAAACTCTTTACACAAAGTAATGAACGTAGCCTTTTGATGTCTCAATATTCTTTTTCAAAACACTTAGAGATGAAGTAGAAAGGGTCATATATATAGAGGAACCCAAATGATTTCAAAGATAAAAGATCTGTTAGGCACAAAAGGCCCGCGTTGCTCGAGCGCGCGGTGGGTGCAGGATTGGATTAGGTCATTTTGAGCCCTGGCGCTCGAGCGCGGATCGGGCGCTCATCGAGAGCCCTGGTTCTAGAAAACGCGCCTCATTGGCGCCTTGGGCACTCATCGAGCGCACGCTTCTGGAAAACGCGCCTCGGGCCCGCATCAAGCACAATGTGCCTTGTTGGCGCCTTGGGCAACAATCAGGCGCCGTGCTCGGAGAAAGATGGAACGGAAGATAAGGAGGCGGGAAAGCTGAGGATGATACGCATACAACCTTCAGACATGAAACTGATGAAGCTCCACCATGCAAGAATGATGTCGCAGATGCCAAACGCTCCCACAAGAGACCAAATAAACTACCCAACACGATCACTGAATATGCCAATACAAAATACGATTAACAATCTTCCCATTTGGCAATTCCATGACAAAAACCCATACAAAAAAATAAAATAAAATACAAGCGAATCATAGGTTCAGACAACACCGAGATAGAACCTGCGCACAGAAAAAAAAAAGCCTTGATACAATTGACACAGTACAAAATGAAGTATAAACAAAACTTCGGAAGCGATCGAGCTGCTATGCGCCAGGGGAAAACTGAGAACTACTATTCCTAGACAACCATGGTTAGGACAGACATAGATAATAGCAGTAATATAATAGCAGGAGATAGACAGAAGAGATCATAAATGAGAATAAATCACCATAAAACAAAACTCCTGGTATAAGAGATTAGCAGAAGTAATATAAACTTAAATATTCAATACCCGTAAAGAATATTTATATTTAGATGCCAAAAACTATAATATGCAATAGTAAAAAGAGATAATTTTTGGTGACGAAGAAAAAACTCGATACTCACGGTAATCGAGAAAAACCCTCCGGGTTTCAACGGCCAAAGAAGATATCCACTATGAAAATCAACTTATAGATCGTATGGTACAGACGCGCTAACCTAACCGACTTACTCCCGTCTTGTGATTTCTACTAACAAACTCCTTGGATTTGCTCACGACAACGCAACCGGACACTTTCCGGTCTTCACATCGATCTTCTTCTCACAAACCGCTAAAGCTCAGTTTTCACGCATCCCACTTCGGTCACGAGGGATTGTAGGCAAGAACAAAGAAATATTCAAATAGTGTGAGAGGATGAGAAAGCTTTGGCAGACCAACACATGTAAATGATGAAACTTTCTCCTGCAGGCACAAACTATTTGCACAAAGTAATAAACGTAGCTTTTTGGTGTCTCAATGTTCTTTTTCAAAACACCTAGAGATGAAGTAGAAAGGGTCATATATATAGAGGAGCCCAAATGATTTCAAAAATAAAAGATCCGTCAGGCACAAAAGGCCCGCGCAGCTCGAGCGCGTGGCAGGCGCGAGATAGGGTTAGGTCATTTTGAGCCTTGAGCGCAGATCAGGAGCTCATCGAGCGCCCCAATTCTGAAAAATGCGCATTGTTGGCGCCTCAGGCGCTCATCGATCGCACGCCTCTGGAAAACATGCCTCGGTGGTGCCTCGGGTGCGCATCGAGCACAGTATGCTCAAGGAAGGACAAAATGGAAGATAGGGAGGCAGGAAGGCTAAAGATGAGACGCGTACAATCTTCAGGCATGAAACTGATAAAACTCCACCATGCAAGAATGATGTCGCAGATACCAAAACTCCCACAAGATACCAAATAAGCTACCCGATACAATCATGGAATATGCCAATACAAAATACGATTAACAGAAAGGGACAACATTAAATGATGACCCGAGGAAGATGATGTAATTCAGTAATTCACAATCCATATCCATACTCATTTCTCATGCTTTGAACAAATTATTGATAGAAATAGCCGATATCAGAGGCATATTGTCTTCAGTGAACTGTCCAAACACCTATCACTTTGTAACTTCTAGTTGCTCCTGTTTACAGGAATCCTCAATGTAATATATAATTACAAATGTACTATAAGCTTCCAAACATCTGAATGACAATTATATGGTCATAAGCACATTAAACAGTGATCCCAAACTTTCCATGGTATGATGCATTAGTTAAATATCTACAACTACTTACATGGCACCTCCTCCAGCTGGACCCGCTGCTTTGAAAATAGACATTGCAGTAATAGAAATGCCATTAGCAACTCCTCTTTGGTGTTGTGGCTACCATGGTAACATAAACTTTAATTAGTGCCATACTTGATCTTTCAGAGTGGAACAGAAACGGATAACTTAAATCAGATCAACTAAATCAAGCAGAAAGAGAGACCTACTACTGCATTGTTCAGCAAGATAAATATTCCAGTGATCAGAGAAACCTGCATCATATTCATACCAATGTTTTGTAAGATTGGTTATGTAAACAAAACATATATTAGTTTATCTCAACAATTCATGTATTTGTGTGTGTGATGTGAGGCAAGATGAGAAACTCAGTAAGAAAAAAGGTGTTCATATGACATTAGTCATTACACATCAGGCGTCAGACAATTACCAAATTTGTGGTATGCTATGGTATGATATGCATGACTCAGTTTATGCACGAAAAGACCAATTTTTCATAAGGGGTTGTCATTATGAATTGCAATCAAGCTTGTGGAGTGTGATACAAAAGGGGGATTGGGGAATAATGTAACTATGGTTGCAAATTCTATAGCAATACATTCAAGATTTGTATGATACCAGTCAACATTATTATTTGAACATCCAGACATTTTAACTTTTGGAGGCATATTTAGTGAAAATTTTAACGAGGCAGTGCCCAATAGTGGTTTTTTTTTTTTTTGATTTACACACAAACAACAGACAAGCAGGGACACTCAGACATGCTGAGACACTATTGGGCTTGTTTTCAATTTTCAAAACAAAAATTGGAATTTTAATAATTTAGTTGTGGGCTAATTATCAAAAAATCCAAAACATATATTCTAGTTGACGAGAACTAACTATTCAAACCCAATAATTACAAAAAAAACAGCTAGAGATCTTAAAGCGATCTTAATTTATTTCAACTAAAAATCAGATAGTGAGAGAGATTAGAAAAGGGTTTTGGGTGGTTATTTTCCTTTGGCCAAGAAAAATAGAAGAAGATTACTCTTGCTCTTAATGTGTTCTACAGCTACCACCAATTTTAAGAGATACAGCCTATGACAGGAAGAAAGGACAATTCTGGGATTCCGGTGTCTGGCATATTTGATACTAACACTCTCCAATACACTTGGATGAGTTCTTTTTTTTATTTAATTTGGATATTTTGAGGACAATTGACAAGCTAAGGACACATTCGAATATGCTAAGACAAATTCAGATTTCTTAGAGACTCAGTTGGCTATTTTTCAATTTTCAAAACAAAAGGAGACATTTTAATAAGCTTAGTTTTGTGCTAATTAGCAAAAATAAAAATAAAAATACAGTCTCTTGGTGAAAGTCCTAACTATTCGAACCCATTATTATCAAAAACAGAGACAGCTTGTAGTGGTCTAAAGTCCTTTCAATTAGAGAAGTGCTTTCATGGTTATTTTCTCCTATCCAATAAAAATTGAGAAAGGTAGAGAGATTTTATACTCTAGGAATGTAATTTGCATAGGCATGGATTATGGAGCTTTGATAGCTTATTTAGAGCAAAATTGTATTTTTTTAACAAATTACTCACATTAATTACATACTCTTTGTATTTTGTTAATGTATTCCAAACGTCCATGTCCTATTTCTTAAAAAATTGTCTCCAAAATGGAGTGATGTCATGTCTGTATCCCACATCAACGGTTTTTAGCTGGCTACCCCACACTTCCCAAATGGATAGTACTGTGGCAGTAGATAGGAGAAAAAGAAAAAGAAAAGCTGTGGCAGGGTAGGTACTGAAGACTCATGTTTCTTTTGTTGACTTGTAAGATGTCCATATAGATGGACAATCTCCCCTCCACCCCCCCCCCCCCAAAAAAAAAAAATCCCACCTTACAACTTCTATTGGAGGCATAAATCTATAATATAGTTTATGACCTCAGTAGCTTCACCATCCACTGGATTTATAGAACATAAAAAAGCATGAATCATTTATTCCATGAAACACCATTCATACAAAATGAACACCCTCAAAATTAGAGAGAGAGAGAGAGAGAGAAGGTTTTTTTCAAACTACTAATAAAAATAACCAAAGACCCTAATTCTTATAGGAAAAACCACTGGAAACTAGGAAAAAGTGACCAAGTATGAGGCACTTACAGACAGAGCATTTCGTAATAATGATGCGATAGTAATTGCTAAATGAAGGGTTGACCCTGAAAGCAAAGATATGTAAGGGTAGCTCCACAACAATGGAATTGAAAGAACCTGAAATCAAGAAGCACAAGAAGAAGAAATATTAGTGCAGATGCTAGACTCAAATTCCGAAAAGAATACCAGTCATACCACAGATGATCAGGTTCAGTATGTACCGCTGAAAGGCGTGTAACAGCCAGTGGGCCAAGACGCTTCTCAACTTGTGGGTATAATAAAAATTGAAACAGCAAAAGTCCAAAACCTATCATCCGCAGGTAAGATCCTTGAAGATTAATGATGATGAAAAGAAAAAATGCTAGAAATTTTCACATAGTTCTATTGCAATAATTTATTTATTTAAAAAAAAAACAGCTTTTAACACAATAATACTAGGAAAGGAATGCAGTTTGCATCTTCATCTCTTTTTTACTATAGAGACATGCAAGGCATAATTAGCAAATACTCAAAAGCCAAGGATTATCTTGAACTAAAAGGCACAACTCAAACGTGGACAGACAAGGAAGCTCTTGCTGGGTGCTCAAATGTGGTAGTATCCACTTTAATATGGCATGAGTAGCGGAGAGAGAGGGAATAATATAGGTAGAATAATAAAAGAACCCTACAATACATAGAAGGCCTGTATCTAAGAGGAAGGCAGATGGACAGGTAGAAAAACAGAAACATCACCAGAATTTCATTCACCACCTTTCGTCATTTATCTGCAATATAAAATTTTTAACAGAGACAACACTATCTGTTCAGATATCCAGACTCACATATTACGTACTACAACCTCAATTAAGCAGAAAATATGATAAATTTTTATAGCAGCACCAATGCAGGAAGTAAAGCGATGATCAAGCTCTTGGCATCACAGAGCAACAGGATTACAATCACAGCATGAGTTGATGAGTGTGACAGAAAGCTTTTCTAGATCCTTTGTATTCCTTTTAAACCTCCTTGTATCTTAGGTTTTTGGTCATACACCATCTTTGTTACTCTAGTATATTTTTCTTGGTTAGTAACAAAATTTTCATAACCAAAACCACACAGAAAAAAAAAACTGATATTTGAGTTTGAGTTCATTATTATGGGATGCTAATGCCATAGTTTTTAAATTGCAGTTGTGGTTGCATTTGCATTGACAACAATGGTGTCCCTAAAGAGAAGGAAAAGGGAAGACAGAGGGAATTAGAGTGAGAAAGAAAACAAGGAAAGGGAAAGGGGAAGGGGCACCAGGGAGAGAGACCAAACGATAAGGGGTAGGAGGATGGCCATAACTTCAATAACTCAATTATATCCTTACTGATTGAGGAATGAACTTAGGTGCTCTAAGTAGGCATTGAATCCTAAATTAACTAGGTCACATTATAACTAACTAGGAAAAATAATCTCAAAATAACACTTCAAAATCCATAAAGAAAAGGACCAAAAATATAGATATGATGGTATAAAATTCTAGCCCTCTTAAAGACATTAGATAAATTTAAATACACTATGAGTGTAGCCTAGTGCACAAAGCTTATCATATTAGGGACTTTGGGGATGGTAGAAATATATATACCCTTACATCAACAATGCAGAGAGGTAATTTCCATGGTTTAAATTCTTAGTCTTCATTCATAATAGAACAACCTTATCATGCGCCAAAGCTCACTATCATTGTAGATACACTATAAGACTACTAAAATACAAACTTACAATGATTATTCAAAAATATTCCAATTATTGCACTTTTAGGCCTACGTACATGAAAAGGACTAGTCGTTCAAAGCACAAATAGTTTTGACCCCTTGATAAATTGCAGAATAAAATGGTATACAAATATCCAATACAAGTAAAGAATATTTGGATTTAGATGAATCATCAGGCAAAAACAATATAAACTATAAAGCAATAAGTAACACCAATAAAGGACGATTTTGGGTAATGAAGGAAGATATCGATAATCACAGTTATCAAGTAAAACCCTTCGAACTTCAACTGCCAAGAAAGAATGCACTAATAAAATCAACTTACAGATTGGATGGTACAGATACGTTAACTTAATCGACTTACTCCTATCTTGTAATCCCTACCAAAGAACTCCTTGGATTTGCCTGCAGTAATGGAACCGAACATCTTTCGGTCTTCTAGTCAATCTTTCGTTGAGTTGTCAAATCACCGCACACCACTGGAACCCGATTTTCCAGCCTCCGACGTCACCAACGAAGGTTACCAGGCGGGAAGAGATGTATAAGATGAGAAAACTTGTAATGGGCGCACAAAAGCTGAGGCCAAGTTTTCTCAAAGGGGGCAAATATGATCACAAACGGTGAGGGGCGTCCTCACTAAAATGGCAGTTCAAAAGTTGTTCTAGAAAAACTAGGGCAAAAAGAATTATGCGGGTATTTATAAAGTGGCCGAAAATAAGGTAAAAAATATGACCATTGGGGGAATCCACGCTACAAGGCGAGTGCAAGTAGGGTTAGATTGGGAATGCGCCCGGGCGCTCAAGCGCAGATTGGGCACGCAACAGGCGGATGTCCTCTGGAAATGGAGTTCGAGTGCAGGTCAGGTGAGAAGCGAGCGGACGCCCTCTGAAAATGGAGCTCGAACGCAAGGTGGGCGTACAGCGAGCGCAAGCTCTCTAGAAATGTCGCTCAAGCACAAGATGGGTATGCAGCAAGCGTACACTTTCTAGATATGGAGTTCAAGCGCAAGGTGGGCGTACAGCGAGCGCAAGCTCTCTAGAAATGCCACTTGAGCACAAGGGGGCGTGCAGCGAGCGCACGCTATCTAGATATAGAACTCAAGCGCAGCTCAAGCGAAGGGTAGGCGTAGATACCAGAGGAGTGCGGTGACGATCTTCGAGTGAAAATTTGATGCAGATCTTCCGATCAATAAAAACATCTTTGCCAACAACCAACCCAACACGGTCAAAAAATATACCAATAATAAATAGGCCCAACAGTACCCATTCCCATAGAACGGTTGAGAATATGCAATCCTTACATGGTTATGATGCCCCGCATATCAAAATATTGGCAAATAATCAACATATCAACAAATAGATTTCAGCATTGAGCAATTACTAAGTATCAATGTTTTCAAATACCCAGATATTATCATAATATGTATCCGTATTGAAAAATATCAAGAAAAATCAATCACTATAATACCTCAAAAGTTCCATTTTAGATCCATTTTTATTGGTATAGATTAAATTTAGGGTTTCTAACACAAATATATAGGATTATAGCCGATTTGATTCATACTTTTTAGAATCAAAATTGAAATCCCACCCAAAACACTTGCAAGGTAAAAATTTCATGATCTACTCAAATATATATTCAGAATCGCAGATTTTTGTTGGATAAGCTTAATTACACAAGTTTTGATGGTTGTCAATTATTTTTATTCCTTTTAAGTTTGAAAAAAATAATAAACAATATTAAATGGTAGATTTTGTATACTTGAGGTCTAATGAATTTGTTTTTAGAAACATAATATGGGTTTTGTTTATTTTGCAATTTGAAATTATTTTTCATTAATTAATCATTCATAGGGCTGTTTTTAGTTTGTGTGTATATATAATATAAGATTATCAATTTTCAGTATATAACAAAGTTTTGATGTAATCAAATAAAAAACAAATTTGCATCCACAGTGTCCAATACTGATACTTGTCACCTAATATGACCGTTATCAATATTTCCTTATCCTCATTTCTTCAACATATCCAATTCCTAGTCTGAAATACGTTTCCTATCATAGTATGCTTCATTTTCTTTTTTTCCAGATGCTTCCAAATCTGTTTAATCACCAAAATAGAGTTCCCATCATAAAAAACCACCCAAAGCAAAACTCTTACATCGCAATTAATGAACTGTATTAGGACTGAAAACCTAAAGCAGCTAGACTTATGTCCAATTGTGTTACATTGACAATTAATTTGACAATACAATAGCTAATCAGAGGGAGAGAGGGCTAAAGAAATCGATATCCTAAATCCTCATGATTGATCTTGTTTAGATATATCTCCACCCTTATTTAGATAGTAGCATCTTGAGTAGGGTGCAGATTTAGGTATGCTTATGCAAGGAAAGGCAGTCAAGACACCAGGAACTATTTATTGGAAGCCACTAGGGCAACAAGGACTAAGTTTAACCATTTCAGGAGGTTTAACAGCTGTGCCAAGCAAAAGCAATATTGCAGAAGCAACTTCATCATTCAAATTGTTAAAGCCCTTCCAGAAGGATTCTCAACAGTAGTGAAAAACTTTAAGGTGTTGGCGGATCAGGTAAAAAAGCCTTTGTAATGAAGGCTAAAAGCAGAACAAGGAAACTACAAACCACTATGCAAAGCAACGCATCCATATTAAACTTTATAGAATGTGCTCAAGGAAAGGTCATTGCAGCACCTTTACAGTGACAAGCTGACAATACTGATGGGCAGAATATAGGATTGAACCAGCCTTCGAGATCAAAGGAAATGAGCAGGCACATGAGTATGTTGCTTCCTATGATAATGCATTATAATGTTTGTCTTGATCTGAATCCAACTCTTGCAAAAATGGACTACCTACTACAGACTAAGCTCAAAAAGTCAGTGATGAGCAAGAGCATAAGAATTTGAAAGAATAAAAGAAAACTCCCGAGAAGTACTTCATTTTCCCATCACTCACTATTTTTTGCTTGTCTTGAGTTAGGAAAAGTCATATTCATATTTCTATTGAAAAATTTCCATGTTATGACCTTACTTAATGGAACAAGACAAAGAGGAACAATTTTTTTAAGATTTTCTTTCTTTTTTTTTCAGAATGACTTTACTGAACGGAACCAGTAAAGCATGCTCCAAATGCGTGTAAACAAGACCCATGACAATGAACATGGCAAGTGGGACAATGGCCTGAATTAAAATGAATGTTAGCACAAGAAATGTCAAAGGAAATCAGGCTCACTCGGTCAAGCAGCAATTGCTTTTGCGAGTATAACTAATAACAACAAACAACACTACTCCAGCTCAACTGGATCTAAGGCATGACTAGAACTGAGCAGCACAGTCAGCCTCACAAGTACCTTATTAATACTACCATGACATATTTAATAGGTATCCCTACTGTTCTATCCTACCACTTACACAATTTGTTAATAATCGTTAGTACAGAAATAAAAACTTCAGTTGAAATCCAATTGCAAACCATATAGAACCTTTTAACAAGTTAGATAGGGATCTGGCTTTATGCCCACCTGAAATAGCCAAGACCATGCCAACATCTTGAGATGAAAAACTCAGGCCTCCATACTTTTTGTCACTGACTGCCCAAATTGAGAATATCTGCAGAGAAATGGTAGATAAGAAGCCACAGGTGAAGTGTAACATGAATAGCTTTTTTTTTGTTAGGTTTACTTTTAATGATAGCAAATTCTGCGACAATGTATTGTACCTTGTGTCTCTTATTTTACTATATCTTAAGTGTCCCTGATTTTTATCTTGGGGCATGCGAGGATCATGAGCCTTTTCGATCGAGCAAAATTATGTTATAGCATTAAGCACCAGTTTAGTTCGACGTTGGCTCATGCCAGAATTTTCCAGAGACGCTTGGAATAAAAGTTGCAAGATATCAACGAGAATATAGCTTATACTGAAATTTTTTAAGAGCTGTGTGATAACACCTACAAGCAGTTAGCACAATTTCAAAGAGTTATCAGACCACTACCAAATATAGTTATCAGTCCCCTTCCCACTTGGCAGGGATTTTTGCTTTGACTGGGAAATAACTACCTAGACTGGGAAGTTTCTACACATTGAAGGACTCAACCATTGAAACCAAACAGGGCAGAAAAAGAATTCAATTTCTCTATTTAGAGAGAATCCAACAAGTGGCACGGATTTTCAAGGTCCGTGGAGAACACTACCTTTTGAAGAGTTATCAACCATTTAAGAGATTCTAATACTTCCATTTGATGAGGTTTTCATGAAAATTTTTAAAAAGCTCTCAACACAACTTTTAAACATATTACTTAGCCTACAAACTTATAGAGTTTCGATGTGTGGCTTGTGTATAGAATTGAGATACTTTTTGCCAGAATAGTTCAGAAATTCTCGAGTCGATTAAGGAAGATCTCAGAAGTCTGAAAGGAGACTGAATCCACATCTTGGTGGGCTAATCCAAAGAGTGGCTCTCCAATAGGGTTCATGTGTCAAAATGATTAATTAGAGAGTCTACTGCATCCTTATCTACTGCATTATAAGTTGACTCTCTAGTATATATTTGCCTTTTACTAGCTTGAGATACCGAAGAGATTTCCTCTCAAAATGACTGGTTCTTGACTTTCCCTTCGTCAGAATGGGCCATTTATTTTTGGTTGTCCTACTCCAGGTGTATCCAGTTTGAAAGAGGTGGGTCTAAACACCTGACTTTTCATTTTGTTTTGCTTTTCTATCCCTATATGTCCATCTTCTTCCACTCCCTCTGTCTTTTGGGGGGGTCATTGGGGATACAATATCTGTCAAGAGTAACTCAAGTTCCACCAAGGATCAACTTGGCAATGGAACATGGAAATAAACGAGGATCAAGATGAGAAACTTCAACAGAAGGACAAAGTTGAAAAGCAGGTGATGATGTCCGGCTACAATGGTAAGAAATTAGTTAGCTTCAACAGGTGGCAATCTGGATGTCTAAGGGGAAAAGACTAACAGTCAGCACGAACAATAAAAAGTACTTAATCCAGCAAGAACAAATCCTAACAGTCAACTTTAATACTTAACGAACCCTAACAGTCAACTTTAATACTTCTAGAATATCATGATGACAAAGGGGAAAAGACTACAAACAGAGACAATAAAATAAGGGTAACCCTGCTAATTGAAATAAGTTTAAGGGTCTGTTTTTACAATAAAAAATACCCAAGAACAGCTAGTGCCAATTAGCACTTTAATCAGTCAGAAAAATGTTAATATTGCCTGGATGCAGGGGGAAATCATCACCCAGATACAAAAAAATGCAGAAAATGGACATAGCAATGTAAATCAGTACACCAGTTCCAATGAAGTCAAAAAAAGCTGTATAATACGAAGGAATACAACCCTTCACATAACATAATATGGTGTGCATAGCAGAGTGCAAACACTAATAAAATAGTCGATTCAACGTCCTCTCAAAGTGAAAGGCCCTTGAATCCTTCTCTCATGAAACTGGCCAATAAATGACCATTATCATTTAATAACCATAAATTATCCTCATTATAAAATTGATGAAACAAATCCCCAAGCCAATCATACCTCTCTGACTCTGCCAACTTGAACACAATATATTCTGACAAGTGAAGAAATAGCTTTCAAAAATAACTGAATAACAAAGAAAAATGCTTAACGGGCTCCGCACTGCTATAGGTTAAGAGTTTCTGCATAGAACCCTACAGTACAAAACTTCTCCAACAATCTCCAAAGCCCCAAAAGAAACTGTTATAGGAACCCTTGATTTCCATATCAATTTCAAAGAAAATACAAATCGTCAAATGCAAAACATTTTTATAAGAAAAAGAAACAGATTGCCTGGAACTTGTCATTGTGTAGCAGTCGGAGAGCAATAGCCAGGGTAGCTGGCCATACCAGACAGGCAAAGATTTTTCTTGTTACAAAAATCAATTTGCAAAAAACAATTATCCAGCACCAGTTCATTTAGGCAAGCACTTAAAGCTGAAAGGGTATAAGCTAAATCATATATCCAGTTGATCCAGTGAAGAATGGAGCCCAAGGATAGTGCCATAATTGGTGCCAAAGGATAGTGCCATTATTGGTGCCCAAGGACATTGTAAGTGAAAACTTTTACTAACTATTTGACTCAATTGTGAGAAATTATGCCTAAAGGGAACTATTCACAGACTTGCAAATTATAATGAAGGAGCTGCACCTAAATTGTATGAGAATATCTGCAATGAGAGAACAGGATCCATTTGAATAATAATCTCCTGGACAGTGGAGTTCTATATGTGAAATTACTGAACAAAATGATACAATGTGCCAATGCAACATGTAAATGCAAACAACAAAAGATAACAGTACTGGAGCATTCACTTTCTGGAAAGGAAGCCAGACAAGATAGACTCATATAAGTTGGCATAACCTATCTATTCAAATCTTTCATGATAACAACTCAATGCAACTTTGTAACAAAATAAAAAGGTAAGTCATGGAAAGAGATAATGATAACTATCGGGAGTAGAAACTACCTCAGAATAAGCCATTTCTTGAAGTGAGAAAATGCAATAGACAATGATTGTAGACATTAAAGGCCAATTCTTTAAAAGATTTCCGTAAGAAGATCTAGGTCTTTCCTTCAACTCCACATCAGCACAATCCTTCTCCTCAGATTCATTTGAAGCCCACAACACACCTTTTTCATTTATTTTCTCATTATGTTTGTGCAGTGTTTCCTGCAGTGATTTCACATTCCATAAGAATTTGCTTAGAGTTATTGTCGCATCACAGATGCTGAGATATATGATGCATTTGCAGTTAACCAAAACTTTTAGCATATCCATAGAAAACATATGTACTTGCAACATTGTATGATGATTGGTAGTCACCACTTAACAGCTCCATTTATAAAGAGCACAATAATATGAATAACAGAATGTGATATCAAAGTTACTTGCATGAATTCAGGATTTCAATGAACATATATCATGTATATTGAAATTGTTTGGTTATAACTGACCACTACATCCAGTACATGAAAGGTAAGATAAAGTGCATAACTATTCACTGGCATTGACTAGCCATAGTGTTTTGCACCATACACATGTTCATCCATGTTTTGACACTAGAAAGTGTGTCCACGTTTGTCCAATTAAGTTCGGAAAAACTATGAAAGTATATATATATATATACTAATGAGTGTCTGAATGCATATTTTGAGCCCTTCATGAGGATAAATTTTTAGCTCCCTAGAGTTAGGCTATAAAGTTCTACTACAAGGGAAATTATATACACCAATGACAGATTTGGTGCCGAATGATTGTATAGGAGGAATAGAGTGCTTCAGGCTGAAATATTAAAAAAGAATTCACAAAAAATTTGGATGAAAAAGATGGTCAAAAAAGGGAAGGGTTAGAACTTAAGCAGCTGGTTTCTTGCACATTGGAGCAGTATGCTTTGCAATGTAGCAGATTCCTGTCAATCTTCATATTCAGGTTAGATAGGTGAGTCATTTCTTCCTTCCCACAAAGGCCACACTAACTTGTCTTGTTAACAATAAAAGCATTGTCTTAGGCCTTGCTTCTCATTATACCTAAAGGAAAAAGTAGATGAATTTAGAATGTTGAATTTTAAATCAGGAAAATGGAAGTTCATTTGAATGGGTATTGAGCATGCTTGCCCAAACTTCAGTTACGAAGACCAACCTGACTACTCTAGCTATCCATAAAAGAACTTTCCTATGCCCGATTTCTCAGCAATATCTTTTTCGCTATACCATAGAAAGGGACGAGTATACAACTTAGAAAGTTGATTACCACAGGAAAAAGAAAAAAGGACAAGATAGAAAGTTGATTTGTATATCAGGAAAACTGAAATCCATTTGAACGGGAATGCTCATTGAGTATGTTTTCTCAAACGCCAGGTGTTTTTTTTTTTTTTTTTACCAGGACAGTCTCTTCGGGTAGCAGGAAGTACTATCCTAACAGATTTTAGTAGTCCAATTGAATGCACAAGAATACATAAAAAAGTTCTATTGCATCTTAACCTGATTAGGTACGGATGGATAGCACAAACTATTACACCTGAACTCCTGCTCCTTCTTAACTGGACCTCAACTATTTCAAACAGTCTGCTTCCATTTGCCTTACCTCAGTTTGATGAAGATTGGTAAGTTAAGAAGGGTGATTAAGGGATTCCAGATTGCAATTTGCAGGATTGAAGATTATGTGCCAATCTTACTCCAGCATCATGTTGATGTTATATTTTTGCTGTGAGTTGATTTCTTGGTTCCCCTTTGTTTTGGTGGATGAAGGTGCAAAGTGGGGCAATAGAAAAAGGTCTATAAGATCCCATTCCTATTGTTCCAATAGTTCATTTTCATATAACATTTTTTTTCTTCAGTCTTTAAATATGAAGTTTAACAAAAATCTGCATTTCAGTTCATGCAAACATGTTTGTTTTACCTATGTTATGTATACAAAAAAAACAAATGGTAAGTTTTCTGTTTGTGAAGCTTGATCTAAATCTAAATGAGCCGAGTACACCATAAATTAAACTTGCCACATATAGATTTACAACATTGGCCAGTCATGGAGAGTTCATGATCATTCACATCAACCATAAGCCACAAACAAGTTGTTGAGCATATAGACTGATTAAATTAGTATTTCAGAGTTTGCTTAACTTATTACAAAATATAAGGACAAAAGATATAAACGATCCTTACTGGAAGCCACCAACACAAAGCAAAGATCACAGTGGCATAGAGTGATATTATAAGACATGGCAAGAGGTAAGGAAACCTGCACAATGAGTACATATATTCACGAAAAAAGTCACCACATAAAAGATAAGCAATTCCAACAAAAAAAAAAATAGTGCTGAAGATGTCTATTTTGGGAGGGGGGGGGATAGAAAGGAAGGAGATGTTAATTTAGCATGAAATTCAGAAAATAGGATACCTGCCAAAAGGAGAGTGCTTGGGAAATACATTTGGATATTTCTCTGCTGGCTACCCCAAACACATTAATTAAACATAAAAGAATTTCATTAGTCAGCAAGAATCCGATTATAAGACATTGAAAGAACTTCTAAGAATAATATTTATCATATGGAGTCGGATTTACAAATTTTCACAAACTAATTCACATCAAACATCCCCGAAAATACTTCCATTAAAACACATGATTTATCTTACTTTGATTTGATACCTCTCTATTCAAAGAGGAAAAGCGCATTTGTATTATTTTCAGTTTTCCCATCTCAATTTAAGGGACCAGATAATTTTACTAGGAAGAGGTTACACTAAAAAGTGGACAAGATTAAAAACAGGTTCAATGTCCAACATCCATGTTGCACAATCACACATCATAGAAAGTCAGGGGGGAAAGAACAGACCTGTAATCATACTGTGCTCACAACTTCAAAAATATTGCATAATGTTAGAAATAAGTCAGTATTAACTGAAGAATATTTTCTGCAACACGAAGGCGTTTGTGCAAGGACAGATTTTGAACACCTACTTGTGAGGAAATTTCTCTTCTTGGATCAGTAAGGAATAGTCAGAGTCTAAGATGGTAAACTTAACTATACAGCAGAAGTCAAACCCTACCTCTATATGATTTGGAGGCCAATAGGGCATAGCTCATTGGAAAGAGCAACATTATGGATCCATCCCAAATACTTTTCAAGTTCGTTGTATAATAAATTCAACATTCCTTCAAAGGAGAAGGACTCATGCCAATTCTGAACTCCAAAGTAAAGAATCGCAAAATGAAGAACCATGACAAAGTTCAAAGAAAGGGTGGGCCACTGATAAAGAATTGATTCCAAACCACAATCCTAGCAAATGGTGGGATTGTAGTTGCGTATATATCCTAATGTCCTCCCTCTACTTGTTTGTTAATGGAGTTCTTTCATCCCTCCTATTTTTCCAGGCTGTCCCATTAGAAAGCTTGCCAATCTCTTACAAGCCATCAGGGTAAAATGCCTATACATATAAAAAGGGTGGTTTTGCTTCCTTATTATCTCCCCTTAAGCACAGGATGCATGCTCTTTTATAGCAGTAATAAAAAAGCTTTCCATTAATCTATAAAAGACACTACACTCTCATCTAATTTCTGTGTTAAGTTCATTAGCTCAACCAATAATGGCAGGTGATCTGTCTGATGCTTGCAATGGTGTTCCATTCCAGTCTATGGGTCAAAGAAATCCATCAGCTTAGTTATCAATCAAGAGCCTTTTTATCTTGACATCTTCATAGCCATCTTATTGAGAGCATCAACTACAAGATTTCAAAGAAAAGGAGATCAAGGACAACCTAGGTGGACGCCCCTACATAATAAACAAATTCCTAACCTATCCACTGCCCTCATAACCATGCTGCAGAGAACATCAGCTGCAAGAGTGGGATGAAAGCTAGAAAAAAGGATCACATGGGTGCACACTCTACACCCATAAAACCAACCTTTACTCTCGCACCAACATTAACAGGAAAAAATTCTCAATGAAAGCTGCCATCAACCCACTTTTTCCACCCAACACCAAAAATTGTCATGTCCATTAAACTATTCCCCTTTCAAATCATAACCACAGGAATGAAATCAAAGTCCATAAACATGAAAACCATTAATGGACACACCTGCGCAAAGAAACCTCCAATAGCAGGACCAATGACAAGTCCAACACCCCGTGATGTACTAACCTGCAACAAAATGTTCACACACAAAACTTATAACAAGTAGCAAGGAACATAGAAATGCAAAGTTACAAAAAGTCACTTAGAATTTAAGTTTTCTTCTCTCACAGATTGTTGCGGACATCACAGACATTCCAAAATTAGAAGAATTTTATTTTCTTTGATTTTGATTTTATTTTATTTTATTTTGATTTTATGTTATTTGAGAGATTTTATTTTATTGAGAAATTTTACTTTATTT
>JAODPA010066760.1:0-10809 GCA_025585075.1 Nepenthes mirabilis
CAAATATTAAGAATTAAATTATCAAAATATTTTAAAATACCAGATAATTTGAATTGATGAAAGAATAATTCATTATTATTGTTGACCAAAACTAACGAGGTTCCTACCAACTTGTTGCGTCCGAGAGTTTCGGCCACCTGTTTGAATAAGTATGACCAGGTGGGCGGATACTTGCAACACAAAATAAGTGAATCGTAAGCAGTTTAATGGGAGTGCGAAGGAGATGAGTGAACATGTTGATTTACGTGGAAAATTTCGTTAACAAAGAGGGATGAAAAATCACGGGAACGGACGGGGAGTCTGAGAAGCTCCACTAATGTGTCAAAAGAATACAATGAGAACTCACAAAATAATTCTCTTTTACAGGGAAACAAGTATGAGAGGTCTGGCTTCTTTCTTTCTCCCTTCACTCTTTTTCTTTTCTCTTGAGAATGGTTTGCTTAAGCGTGCTCGAATGGAGGTTTTTTCCAATCACCCCTTCAGTTGCATGAAGGGGCTTATTTATAAGGAACAGGGCGCCGTTGGAGGGGCGACACATGGTGCTGGCTGCGTCAGGCCTGCCTGCCACCACTACTGTTGGTGTGGCTGTGATAGGGACACCTGTCACAACCTACAGATACGGCGTTGGTCACTTGTGGCAGTGCGCGCCGTATAAGTCATCTCAGCTGGCATCCTAGGCTATTTTGGCTTTTCTGGCGACCCTCATCCCTTCATAGATCGCAGTGCCCTCTCGGACTGCCAGTGCCATTCTTGGTTGCAAAGTTTGATTACACAGGCACCGGAGCAAGCTTAATCGCTTGGGCCTAGTTGGGCTTGTGAGTCTCTTGGCCCAGCTTATCCGTATGATTTTCTGGGCTTGCAATTGTAATTTTGGGCCTTAGGTTCCGAGACCCATCATGAGCCCTCCATGTCAGACGGTTCGAGGAATCAGCCGTTTGACATGCCTTGTGAACATCCTCCTATCACGGTAATCTGCGGCCTACATCTTTTGCTGACACGAAGCACGTCCGAGATCTCCTGGCAAATTCGAGACCTGTCTTTCGCCGCCTTTTCATTTCCCTGTGGAGCATTAAATGCGATATTCGATTAACGTGATGTTGCTTCGGGAAGCCCCAAGGCCTACGCCTGCCTATTGCGTATGGGGCGTTGACACGTGGCGCGGTCATAATGAGGGCGCCTTTTACTCCGTTTGAAATTTCATTTAAATTTCCTGTCGCGTCTTCATTCCTCCCCTCCTTCTTTTCCTTCCTCGTTTCCTTGATGCCTTCTGAGATTCTACACGCCGTTGTGTTTTCATTTCTTGCTACCATGGCTCCCAGCATTAATGAAATAGCCTCTTCTCTTTCCCCTCAAGATCTCGGACAAATCAGGGCGAAATATGGCATCCCGGAGTCCGATTCGATGGTGGTTCCAGGAGCCGCGGAGAGACCGTGCAGTCCTCCGGGCAGATACATTGCTGTTTATGAAGTTCACCTTAAAGGAGGACATTGTTTCCTTATTCCTATGGAGCTTCTTCGCCTGATGAAGGAGTTGGCCGTCCCGTTCGCGAGGCTCCAGCCCAACGCCATCAGGTACCTGGTTTCCTTATGCGTATTCGCGCATTGTCACAGCAAAGTTCTTGAGGCGACCATAGTGAAAGTCATGTTTCGCTTCACTTACAACATTGACTGGATCACCATGACCCATCGTCTGGATTTCGCGGAGATGAGCGGAGGGAATCTGGATTCCACGAAAAGATGGAAGGACAGATTCTTTTTTCTGAGAATCGTTGAGGACTGCAGACTCTCTCCTGTGTGGGGAAACGTTGCGAGCAAATACGGCTCCGATGTCACTGACGGGGAAAGAGAAGTCGCCAAGGAGGTTACGGACTTGGTGATGGTGAACCTTGGCAGTTTCAATGTGGGGAAGAAGAATATCTGGTTATCCCCTGAAAAGTTGGCTGAGGCTAAATGGGTGATGTTGTCTGGGGACTCTGCCATTGCGGCCTCGAAGAAGAAGAAGTTAAAGAAAAGAGAGGGTTCTTTTGTTATTCAGGAACCATCTAAGAGGCCTCAGAAAAATCTGCGGACTGAGGCCCCAGAGGGTCCACTGGGCACTGTTGCCGAGTCCTCGTCAGGGGACGATGACTCCGTCATCGCCCCCATGGTAAAAAGGGCCACGAAGCTGGTTTCTAGTCTTCCTGCGGAGTCTGGGGTTACCGTTCCTTCTTCCTCCAGTGCCGAGGTCCATCCCGAGGTCTCGGCCGTCCCAGCGGGTCCCTCATCTGACGACCCCATTGCTTTTTATGCCTCATAGGAGGCAACTCTTGAGGAGGTCGTAGAGCCTTGCGAGATGGAGGCGGCCGTCGCTGTTACTGCTGAGGACATTTTTGATATTCTTAGTGGCGACAAGGCTGAGGTCGCGGCCCTAGAGATCTCGGCTGCCGCTGGGGCCTCGGATGTAGCGGAGCCCTCCGTTCCTGAAGGTCTTCCATCCGAGGCTGCTATTGATGTTTCTGCGGTGCCCGCGGAGCACCCACTCGTGCCCGAGACCTTGAGGGAGGGCAGCCCAACTCAAGATCCTGTGGTTGCTCAGGTACTTTGCCGTCTTCTTACTTACCCCGCATTATGTTGCCTGTATCTGAGTGGTTTTGGTTCCTTTTGCAGCTCCAAGATCTGATCGGCGGCCTTAGCCAGCAGGTGGGCGAAGTTGCTCGGTCTTGGTTGGAGGCGGGGTCTTTAAAGGTCGTTCAGGAGGAAAACCAGCGGCTTCACGTGGCGCTTGCTGAGGCCACCACGAAGAATGCTTCATCCGAGGAAGCCCTGAGGCTCTTAGAAGCCCGATATGGATTCCTTTTGGAACAAAACCTTCAGTTGGAGGAGGTGCTGAGGACCTCGGTGAAGGCTACCGATATAGCCCCCTGCTGGAGACCAAGTTCTGGGATGGCATTCACTTGTGCCGCTGGCTGATGCAGCTCCTGCACCCACGGTTCCTCACCACTGTGCTGGACCCGCGTAATGCGAGCGCTGCGTGTCCTGAGGACGTGTACCGTCTTCGAAGCAGGCCATTTCCTGGGTCCTCGGGTCCGAGCTCCTCAGCTGGTCCTTGCCCATCAGGTCGGCCAGGAACTTTAAGTCACGGAGGGGACTCTTCTTCTTTAGGAGAGCAATCTGGAGCCGTTCCACCGCTGGGTCCTGACGAGGGCTAGCTTTCGTTTTTCCTCTTGTATTGCACATATGAATAAAAGGAAACCCTCAAGTTTATTATAAGTGTCCCCTCTCTTTTTTTTTTTTTGGATTTTTTACTTCTAGGGTCTGACCTCTGGGGCCGCTCGGTCACAGCCGAGTTTTTATTGCCTGACCTCTGGGGTCGGTCGGTTAGCAGTCGAGTTTTTGTTGCTTGACCTCTGGGGTCGCTCGGTTAGCAGCCGAGTTTTTGTTGCTTGACCTCTGGGGTCCGACCTCAGGGGCTGCTCGGTCAGCAGCCGAGTTTTTGTTACTTGACTTCTGGGGTCTGACCTCAGGGGCCATTCGGTTAGCAGCCGAGTTTTTGACTTGTTGGGGATGACCCGCCTTTCACTGGTAATATCTCCTGAGGTGAGCGGCGTTTCAAGTCCGGGGTACCAGCTTGCCCTCTTGGGTGCGTAACTTATAAGCTCATCCTCGGAGGATAACCGAGACAAAAAACGGTCCTTCCCAATTTGGTGAGAGCTTATTTCTGCCAGCGATTTTTCCTGTGGCCTCCACGCTTCTCAGTACGAGATCCCCGATCTTGAATTATCGCGCCTTTACCTTTCTGTTGTAATAGTGGGCCACCCGTTGCTGGTAGGCCGCTTTCCTAAGCCTCGCCTGATTGCAAACCTCCTCGAGGGCATCGAGGCTTTCTCGGAGCCTCTGTCTATTATCCGTTGTACTGAAGCATCCAACCCGAGGGCTGGTGAGACCTACCTCTATTGGGATGACAGTTTCTGTAGAGTCCCACATCGGATGGGGAGGTGAACGAAGCGTGCCTTATAATAAGGGCGTGGATACCTTCTCCTTGACGACGCGTTTTGAGGGCGGTGGATTCCATCTGCCAGAAACAAAACCGTGCGGCCTGCGTGTTTGGTTGGACACCGTGAAGGTCCCCAGCCCAAAGCGGACAATATCGTCATACGGATGCGCCGGGGACGTTACAGATGGTATCAGAGCAGGGATCCGGTCCGGTGTGCTAGCGAGGATGCTGGGTCCCCAAGGGGGGTGGACTGTAGAGTCCCACATCGGATGGGGAGGTGAACGAAGCATGCCTTATAATAAGGGCGTGGATACCTTCTCCTTGACGACGCGTTTTTGAGGCGGTGGATTCCGTCTACCATGAATAAAACCGTGCGGCCTGCGTGTTTGGTTGGACGCCGTGAAGGTTCCCAGGTCAAAGCGGACAATATCGTCATGCGGATGCGCCGGAGATGTTACAACTTCGACCCCGTAGTAAAGACTGAAATGGGTCTCTCTGGTGGGCTCTCTGGGCGTTGTCCTGTATGATCAGAGGACCGAGGGCAGTTCATGCACCCACGAGCCCTCGGAAGACTCCAGTTTGGTCTTCAGCCCATGTAGGATCATGCGGTTCGTCACTTCTACCTGTCCCTTGGCCTGCGGGTATGTTACCGACGTATGTACTAGGTTGATCCTCAGGCTTGTGTAGTATTTAGTGAATCGTTTTCGGGTGAACTGCATCCCGTTGTCAGTCACGATACACTCTGGTACTCCAAACCTACATACGATGTTCTGCCAAAGGAACTCCATTGCGTTTTGCTCTGTCATCCTAACTAGCGGTACTACTTCTACCCACTTGGTGAAGTAGTCTATTCCCACAATCAGGAACTTCCTTTGTCCCGGAGCGAGGAAAAATTATCCGAGGATGTCGAGCCCCCATTGGGCAACAACCACGGGGATTGAGTGCCCGGAGATCCGTATGGGGGCAATGGCTCATGTTACTGTGAAGTTGGCAACTTTCACATTTGCGCACAAAATTTATGGCGTTATATTTCATCGTCGGCCAGTAGTATCATTGCCTCATAAGCTTAAAAGCTAGGTTCTTTCCCCCTATATGGGACCCGCATATTCCGAGATGCACCTCCTGTAGAGCGTACTCGGCCTCCTCAAAGGTGAGACACCTTAAGTAAGGGGTCGAGAATCCCCGTCGATACAACTGGCCGTCCACGATTGTGTACCAACCCGACATCTTCTTTATCTTCTTGGCCTCGTTTGGGTCCTCAGGCAGCGAGCCATTAGATAAGAACTCCAAGTAGGGAGTCATCCAGGTGTTTTCGTCCACGACTTGCATTACCTCTTGCTCGGGGTCTTCAACGCTGGACCTGTCCAGGGCTTCTCGCAACCCCCTAGCGTACTGCTCAGAATCCCCAGAAGTTGCAGCTCGCGCAAGCGTGTCGGCCTTGGCATTTTCCTCTTGCGGGATGTCGATGAACTCGACCGTCTTGAAGTCCATGATCATGCCCTTAACCTTCAAAAGATACTCGGACAGCTGCGCGTTGTTGACATCGAAGCTTCCGCGGATCTGATTGATGACCAATTCGAAGTCGCTGTAGACAATCAACTCCTTGGCTGAGCACTCATTGGCCAGTCGGAGCCCAGCCAGCAAGGCCTCATACTCTGCGACGTTGTTTGTGGCCGAGAACCCCAGGGTTAGGGAGTATTTTATCTCTAACCCCTCTGGCGTGCGTAAGACAACTCCTGCCCCGCAGCCATCCTTCATGGAGGAGCTGTCTACGTGTAAGGTCCAAGTAGACGCCCTGTTGAACTCATCCGTCGTGGCCTCATCTTCGAGCCGACCGGGCGGCGTCGTTGTCTCGACGAGAAAATCCGCGAACGCCTGTCCCTTCAAGGCTGGTCTCGGACGGAACTGTATATCAAACTCCCCCAACTCAATGGCCCACTTGATCAATCGCCCGGAGATCTCTAGCTTCTGCAAGATGGTCCTCAATGGCTGGTCGGTTAGGATTACTATCTTGTGGGCCTGAAAATACGGTCTGAACTTCCTTACGGTGTACACTAACGCTAAGGCCACCTTCTCCGTGACAGGATACCTGGTCTCGGTGTCCACGAGAGTCTTGCTTACGTAATAGACTGGCTACTGCCTGCCATGCTATTCCCGCACTATCGTCGAGCTCAATGCTGTGTCGGACACAAAGAGGTACAAGTACAGCTCCTCACCTTGCTGTGGAGAAGCTAGAAGGGGTGGACTCGAGAGGTAACTCTTGAGTTCTCGGAACGCATCCTCGCAGTCATCACTCCACCGAAAATCCCAGGTCTTCGTTCCCCTCAGGGCTTTGAAGAATGGTAGGTGCTTTTCGGCTGACTTCGCCAGGAAACGAGAGAGGGCGGCCACTCGCCCAGTAAGCTGCTGGACTTCCTTCACTGTCCGCGGGGACCGCTTGTCTAGGATCGCTTGGATCTTTTCTGGGTTTGCCTCGATTCCCCGGTGTGATACGATATAGCCCAAGAATTTTTCTGAGGCGACACCGAAAGTACACTTACTCGGATTGAGCTTCATCCCATGGGTCCTGAGCATGTGGAAGGTCTCAACCAAGTCTCTTACGTGGTCGCCACTTGACCTGCTCTTGACGAGCATGTCGTCAACGTACACTTCCACGTTCCTACCTATCTGATCCTTGAACATCCTATTCACAAGTCGCTGATAGGTCACTCCCGCGTTCTTGAGGGCAAATGGTATTACCTTATAGCAGTACGTCCCTTGGTCTGTCATAAATGACGTGTGCTCCTCGTCCTCGAAACTCATTCTGATCTTGTTGTACCCGGAGTACGTATCCATGAAGCTTAGGAGCTCATGGCTGAACGTCGAATCCACGAGTTGCTCGATTCGAGGCAAAGGGAAGCTGTCCTTGGGGCACGCCTTATTGAGGTTGGTAAGTCTATGCACATCCTCCATTTCCCATTACTCTTCTTTACCATGATAACATTGGCCAACCAGTCCGGGTACTGAATTTCTTGGACAAATCCGGCGTCTAGGAGTTTCTTAACCTCCTCACAGACGGCCACTAACTTCTGAGTAGAGTAGTTTCTACACTTCTGTCTAACCGGCTTGTGCCGAGGATCGACGCCTAGCTTGTGGATGATGATTTCGGGAGAGATCCTGGGCATGTCGCTGGGGGACCAAGCGAACATGTCCAAGTTCTCTCGTAGAAAGTCGATGAGTTGGTCCCTGACAATCTCAGGGAGTGTACTCCCTATTTGGACATACTTTTTCTGATCCACGAGATCCAGGGAAACTCGGACTATTAGTTCTTCTGGTTGAGTGTGCTGTGACGTGGCCTCGTCCCTAAGATCAAGGACTTCCACGAGTTACGAAAGTGTTACTTGCGTAATCTACGTTAAGTAACACATTCGTCCCGTTGACTGGTCTCCGAGGACTTCTCCTACCCCATACGGTGTGAAAAACTTCATCTTTAGATGCGGGATGAATGTTACCGCATTGAAGGCGACCAAGCAGGGTCGCCCGAGTATCGCATTATACACCGAGGGCAGGTCCACAACCAGGAAGGTGAGGACCCTGGACGCCGTCCTCGACTGTGTTCCCAAGGTTACCTCCAATTGGATGATACCCTGGACGGGCACTGGCTCGTTGTCCAGTCCGTAGAGCGACCCTTCTGGCACTTTCATCCGATTTTTCTTAAGTCCTAACTTGAAGTAGGCATCAAGGTACAGCAAGTTGCGAAAGTTTTCATTATTAACAAATACTCGTTTCATCTGGTAGTTATTTGCTCCATCTGAAACGAGTGCAGTTACAACCAGGGGGTCAGATTGAGGAGAAGTTACACGGTCTAAGTCTTTACTACTTAAACAAATAACATCGTCTTCACTCCCTAACCCCATTCTCGGCCTCTTCGCCGCCGCGAGATCACGTCCATCTCTTGCCGGCCGGCTGGATATCATCTTTACGACCCCCGCAGCCACTCGATTCCTGGGGGGTTCAGCATTCCCACCGTCTGAGGTCCCGGAAGTCTGTCCAGGTCTCTAAAGGAAACGGTTGAGGTGTCCCCTCTTGATCAGCTCCTCGATCTCCCTCTGCAGAGTCCTGTAATCTTTTGTGTTGTGACCCCCGGAGCGGTGGTAGTCACAATATTTCGAATGGTCCTCACTGTCCAGGTTCTTTAGTGGCCTGAACCACTTCAGGAACTTCTCTCCCCGGATTTGCATCAGGACGTTGGTGCGGGTGTCGTTCAACGGCGTGAGGTATATAGGCCGCGGCTCCCTCCGAGTGCTCTGCTCGGCCTTGTGGTGCTTCTTTGCTGCCTGGGGACCTTGATATTCCCCGGCCTTCCTTTTTTCCTCCATGGCCTTCTGGTGAGGGTGCTCATCCCTCTTTGGCCTCTTGGCGTCGTTGGCTTCCTCGGCCGTGATATAAGCTCTGGCCACAGCTTCGGCCTCTATGAAGGTCTGCGGGCCCTTGTGGATGAGGTGCTTGAAGAAAGCACCTCCTTCGACAGCCGAGAGGAAGACGTTTAGCTTTACCTCGTCGATCAGTCTTGGTATCTGCCTGGCCTCAACCACAAATCGGGCCAAGAATCCCCGTAAGCTCTCCCTAGCCCCCTACTTAATCCGGGTGAGGTGCCAGGGCTGTTTCTCCACCCTCCTGCTGGAGGCAAACTGGGACAAGAAGGCCGTCGCCAGGTCTCCCAAGTCACGGATGGAGTCTGCGGACATCCTATAAAACCATATCTGCGTGTCCTCTTTTAGAGTTAAGGGGAAGTACTGGCACATGGTGGTTTTGTCGAGACCTCGGAGGTTCAGGTACTCCCTGAAATGATTAAGGTAGTCCATGGGATCACCACTGCCGTCGTACACCTCCAAGTTGGGCATTTTGAATTTTTGGGGGAGCGTCCTCGTCCGGATCTTCGTAGAAAACGGGGACTGGAGCGCGTTAGCGCCTCCTCCGCTGCTCTCTTGGAGCGCCAGGTTCCATCCTTTTTTCGGCCTGTCCCCCACTCGAGGTGGGGCAGCCGTCTTCCTTCCGTTCAAATAATGCCTTAACTCGTAAGGCTTATGAACTGTACAGTGCTCGGGGGCCATACGGGCTCCTCGTGGTGGGGCGTCTCGTGGAACCACCTCCTCCTCATCGCACCCGCAGTGGCTCCGTTGGGCCTCAGGACGGCGCCTCTCGGGGTTCTCGTCTCGGCCTCCAGGACCTGGTTGGTCCTCAACCATCTGCGAGGCTCTACTGCTGGAGGCCACCTGGGTCCTCGGGTTGTCACATTGACTGGGAGGCCTTTCGTTGCGACTGCCTCCTCTATTTCCGCCTTGCAATGCCTCAGCCTGGGAGGCCGGTCGGGAGCTCCCTGCTTGAGCTGGTCGATTTTGGAGCAGAGCGTAACGAAGGCCTACGACATCCCGTCTATCTTGGCCGCCAAGCCCCTAACCACAGGTTCGGGGTGATCCTCTGCCCCAGCGCAGGGATTAGGGGCGCCAGCGTGCGAGACCACCTCTTTAGCGGGTGCACTCGTCTGCGCCCTCGTGTTTACCATTCCGAAACTTAAAGTTGATGTCGTTGCTTGCGTATTTTTTGAGAAAATGTGAAAAGTGGACTTTCAGTCGCTTCCCACAGACGGCGCCAATGTTGCGTCCGAGAGTTCCGGCCGCCTGTTTGGATAAGTATGAGCAGGTGGGCGGATACTTGCAACACAAAATAAGTGAATCGTAAGCAGTTTAATGGGAGTGCGAAGGGGATGAGAGAGCACGTCGATTTACGTGAAAAACCCGTTAACAAAGAGGGGTGAAAAACCACGGGAACAGACAGGGAGTCCAAGAAACTCCACTAATGTGTCAAAAAAATACAATGAGAACTCGCAAGATAATTCTCTTTTACAGGGAAACAAGTATGAGAGGTCTGGCTTCTTTGATTCTCCCTTCACTCTTTTTCTTTTCTCTTGAGAATGGTTTGCTCAAGCGTGCTCGAATGGAGGTTTTTTCCAATCCCCCCTTCAGTTGCATGAAGGGGCTTATTTATAAGGAACAGGGCGCCGTTAGAGGGGCGACACGTGGTGCTGGCTGCGTCAGGCCTGCCTGCCGCCACTACTGTTGGTGCGTCTATAATAAGGATACCTGTCACAGCCTGCAGATACGGCGTATAAGGGCGCATGGCTTGCAGGTACGGTGTGTCAATGGTCGTTGGTCACTTGTGGCAGTGCGCGCCGAATAAGTTATCTAAGTTGGCATCCTTGGCTATTTTGGCTTTTCTGACGGCCCTCGTCCCTTCATGGATCACAGTGCGCTCTCGGACTGCCAGTACCATTCTTAGTTGCGAAGTTCGTTTACGCGGGCGCCTGGAATAAGCTTAATCGCTTGGGCCTAATTGGGCTTGTGGGCCTCTTGGCCTAGCTTATCCGTATGATTCTCTGAGCCTGCAATTGTAATTTTAGGCTTTAGGTTCCGAGACCCATCATGTGAATCATCATATCAATAATGAGCAGAACTTACTATTTAGAGAGTAATACAAATAAAATTTTGCTAAAACACCATCCTTCATGTCCATAAAATCACTATCATGGATAAAAAAAAAAAAAAGGCCTTATTTTGCTCCCCATAGTAATGGGACTAACCAATATACTTGTTAAGATGATAAATAAATTTGGATAACTAGAGTTGAACATTTAATCTTTCAATGAGTCAAGCAAATTAATAAAGATAGAAAAATCATTAAACCGTTCTCCCTAACAGGCTGGTGCTATTATGGCACAAGCATTTTTACCTCAAAAGATGAATAGTTTTACCTATATCAACAATCTCTCCATTTAAAAAAAAAAATTAATATTTATTT
>JAODPA010066761.1:0-10809 GCA_025585075.1 Nepenthes mirabilis
CGATAAATTTTCACCTTATTCCTCGTACAATTCTACAAACCAAATATTAAAATACAAATTCTCAACTAATTCTAATCCAATAACCAAACATGGGAATAATAATTCCCAACTCTATTCTCATTCTATTCTATTTCTTGGAAATAACTATTCTATTCCTATATTATTTCATTCTAACAACCAAACGTGTTATAACAGTAAGAATTAATGCCACTGCAGCTCTACACCAAATGGAGAGCACAACACTTGTGACGAGTGGTCAATTCAGCAAACTATGGACAATACTTCAGCAATCGATCTTAACAGATTGTTATTGCTTTTGGATTGCATCATCTGAATAAGCGGTTCACTTTCGTTCTAGTACCATGGAAATGAGCTTAAGAGCAGATTCTAAGTGGCACTTACACCAGTCCAAGTGTACTTCCATCTTAGCAAAGTACTAGATGCTAATCAACCTTGCTTCATTTAATTAGTGTACTGCCATCTATTTTGTTCTCTCCTTTGTGATTGATTTCAGAATTTTTTTCCAAAATCAACCCACTTCATCACACATAATTTAAGCACAAAAATTGAAAAAAAAAATTAAAAATGTTATCATTTTTCTAATTCAAAAGTGATAAAATTATTAATGCGTCCTTAGATCCGAATTACTGTACGGATTATAGAGCCGCTTAATCTCCTTTGACAAGTCGAATTAAAATGGATCTGACTTTCGTTCGTGATAACTTAGATCCTACACACCACAATAAACAAATAATAGGTCAAATAATGGTGGAACACACTCTCTAATATATCTTCTAATACTCAAATTAAAAATCTTCTATGAGGGAGAGAAAGATAGATAATGTAAGGTGTGTGGATGCACGTAGGAGGGGGATTGAATATGAACTAGAGAACTGGACTCCGGTGGACGTGCTCAGTTGGGAGTGATTTTTGAGAGAAGGTGCACTCAAATGTTGAGTTGCTCGAGAAACGGTGCACTCGTGGGTGGAGTGGCTTGAGAGAATGTGCACTCGTGAGCGGAGTGGCTTGAGAGAAAGCTTTCATAATTCTCTTGGGGCACTCGAGGGTACGCGTTGGTCTTTCTCCCTTTTTTTCCACAGTGGTGAAGGATATTTATAGAATTGGAGCCGATGTAGACTTCATTGGGCCTCGCAGCTAATGTCCGTTGCCCTGGCAGATTCATTGAACAGCCTCGATGATCGTAGTAGACTACCGTTATTCGGGCTTTCCTCCTCTTAGTGGGCCTTAGTCTTGGGAAAAAAAGTCCACTAGGCCGTTGCTATTCCTACGGGCTAGGCCCCAGGCCGGCCCATGATCTGCGGGACCCATCACTAGCCCCTCAGATCAAGAAGCTTGACTTGTTAATAAGTTCATTGATGGGACGCCAACTGTAAACCTGCATGAGCGCCCCTTCCCCATGCATTCTGCTGATTTGCTGCACGGTGATGCGGGGTTTAATTAGCTACCCCCAACGAGCTTTTTGATGATTCTTTGAACCTGGTGATTTTCTCTCGTCAGCAACATCTTTTTGGTTTAATGCTAACCGATCTTCTTTCTGGTTATAAATGAAATGGCTCTCTATACCTTGCATCAAAAATCATCTTTGCTGGCCAAGTGGTGTAAGAGTTCGGAGTTGGCATGGAGCTTACGCTGCCATAAGTCGGAGTTAGAGGGAGCTCTTCTCCAATGTTTGAAATCGATGCTCAAGGATGCACTTGAAATATGCCTTGATTACCTTCTTCTACATGGGAAGCCATAGTGGTTTCCCTTTTTTTGTGCTTGTCCCAAGCCTGAACCTGCGTTTGACCAAGTAAAGGCTTGGGTTTGAGCGGCTATCCCCTCTCGTCTTGCTGGCGTCGAGTAGTCCTTTTTGGTACCAATATGAAGGATGGGTGTCTTAGGCACCGGAGGGGTGGTGTTGATTCCTCTTCCGGCCTATTTTGGAGAGACACCGTTCTTCTACAGCTCTTGGGAGGAATATCCTATAGTAGGCTGCTTGAGAGGGGAGTCTTCTTTTTCTTTTTTTGTTCAGCCTCTCGGGTGAGAGCGGGTATACCACACCTCGTTCTTAAAGGAAAGGGCTTTGCATGCTCTTCCTCGCAAGAATAATAGGAGTTTTTTGCATACTTCACCTACTGTTTCAACCTCTCAACGGGGCAGTCAGTAAGGAGGCTTGTCTCTTATAATCGTCCATCCAGTAGATTGGTTGGACGGCTATAGTCAAATCGCTACTCTATGTACTTTTTATTCCTTTTGAATTATATGTCCGTCGTTGTAAGTTTGTTGTATATTGTAAAAGAAATTAATAAATGAAACTACTGAGTATTATTTATTTTTATATTGTATGGCTCCAATATTCTTACTTAATGTGAATAGTTGATATGCATTATTGTTGTATCTTGTCGTGCACTTTCTGTCAATCCAACAATCTGAAATGTTGATAGCCCGATTCATAATGATTTGTCCTGAGCGCTTGGGCAGTACACACGTTAACTGAATCGATCATAGGATTGCCTGGGTCGTCAATCTGCCATTTCTCAAAAAATAGCATGTCCCGGTATCATTACCTGCATAGTGCCGTTGACTTACTTACACAACCGCTTGGGCTGCCAACTACACACCGGCTCCATAGAGAGGTGTTATGTCAATCATCATAATTGACTTGGTGCTCCGTAGCACTTTGCAGTGTGGGCACATGTCGCAGTCATTATGGAGATACGACTCTTTGATTCCTCATGCGACGTCATTTTAGGACTAGGGTTTTGGCTATTCAAGCGCCAACCCCTGCCCTTTCCACATTTCTTTATTCTTCGAATTGCTCTACCCTAATTCACCTTCTTTTAATCCCTTACTTTCATGGCTTCTTGGGGCATCGTTGCAATTTTATCTATCCTCACTAGTAGGGATGTGGGGTCTCTATACAAGAAGTATAACATCCCTGACAACATTCCATACGTTGCACTCGAGGTTGATGATATGGCTTGTGACCCTCCCTCAGGGTTCATCACCATTTATGAGGAGCACTTGAAAGCCGGTCTTAGCATTCCGTTTGTGAATGAGTTGAACGAGATCTAGAGGGCTCTAGAGATCCCTGTAGCTCGCTTCCACCCCAATGCTCTTCGATACCTTATTTCTCTGTGTGTCTTCTGTCACACCAAGGGCCTTTCCTTGAACGCTTAGGGTATCAGTAATTTTCCGCTTCAATCAAGATTATAACTGGATCTCCTTCACCCCTCATCCTAAGTTCAAGATAAGTGGGGAAAACCTTGACTCAACAAAGGGTTAGAAGGACTGGTTCTTCTACCTAGCGGTTGATCCCAAATGGAGTATCTCGAACAAGTGGAGCAAAGTAAATAGCATCTACGCTGGCGGTGTCTTGAGGGAGGAGGTATGGATGGTTTGCGGGTTGGAGAAGCTTGTCATAGATAACTCCACTGACTTGCGCCACACTGGCCTTTGGCTTTCCAGAGAGGCATTTGTTAGAGTTGAGTGGGAGGCGAGGGCGGAGGGGGACGATGAAGAGGCCCCTGAAACGCCTCTTCATCAACACAAAAGAAGACGGAGAGAGCTGATTATTCGTGACTCTCCTGAGGGGTCATCTGGCAAAGCAGGGCTATCCCTTCTCCTACTCCTATCTCCGAGGAGGCTAGGAGAGTTAATGAAGTCTATGAGAAGGCATCTCATCCGTCGGCAAGAGAATCTTCATGTGGCCCATGCCTGGCACATCCTATGGTTGTAGGCGAGTTGGATCTGCTGGTTGCGGGCTACGAGCCTTCATCGGCTCCAGCTATTGAGACATCCTGCCCTTTGGAGGGCAGATCAGGCGAGCCATTGAATGCCTTACCTGCAACTAAGTGCAGGGTCACGATCTTTGTCCCCTCGTCACTTGATGGGTCTATCTCCGCACCTCTTGCCATTTTTGTTGGGGAGGCTGTGCAAGATGGCCAAGTCATGGAGGAGATGATTGTGAATGCGCCGGAAGCAAGGGTTGCCTGGGGCATCGAGCAGGAGGCCAGTGAGTAATCTGGAAGGCTAGAAGATGTCCCTTTTCCACTGGGCTACCTAGACCTTGGGGAGCTCCCCATCACTTTCATCACAAGAGTGAGTGGCTCCACAACCGGTGACATGGGTGAGCCTATCGAGGCTCCAACCTTGGTAGAGTATGGCATTCCTTTTGTTGATGAGGGGCTGAGAACTGTCTAGGCGACTGAGGCAAGTGTGGGATGTAACCTCGAAGCCGGCATGACTCGAGAGGCACCTCGCTCGAAGGCGATGGCGTCTGTGACCCCGGATAACTTGGATGCTTCCCCCTTGGCTCCTGGTTCTAGCACCGTATCGTTGCTATGCCAGGGATTCTCCCTAGCCCCTTTACCGAAGGCTTTGCTAGGCCCGTCTTTCATGGAGGAGAAGCCTTACATAGAGGTACGGTCCTTGCAAATTTTTATTTTCGTACCTATTGTTGTTCTTGCCTGATCACTTGACTAATCTTCTTCTTTTGCTAACATAGGAGGCACTAGGCCTGATGGAGACTTGCTTGCGCCAACAGGTGGCAATGGTATGCCAATAGGATGTTAAGATCGCTTACTTGACCCAAACAAGTGTTGACTCGAGCGTGATGGAAGAGATGGAGGGTCGGGTCAATGCTGCCATTGTTGAAGCCCTATAGAGTCGAGAGCGGACCGTTAGCCTCAACCTTGAGTCGTCCGAGTCCTGAGCAAGATCCAAAGAGCTATTAGAGGAGAAATCTTGGACTCTGGATTAGATCGCCTCGCTCATGACGCAATCTAAGAGGTTGAGCAACATCTCACCAATCCTTGGAGTGGGTATGCTTGACTTGAGGAGTTGAGAACCCGACACAGTCCGAAGGAAGTTGGTCAGGCCCTAAATGTCAAGTTCTGGGATGGTATTCACCTTTGATGACAGATCGCATCTTGGAGGCTCCTGACTTTTCTATTGGTTTCTTCAATTCGAGGAACAACGGTGCCCAATGTCGATCTGACTTTTTGGATTTCTTGGAGAGAGGAGGGGAGCCTTCCCAACCTTAGGATAACAGTTGGTTTGAGCTATGGGCAACCGTAGTGTTCTATACCTCTAAGACTGATGGAGGTCCTTTGTATACTTCAATCCTTTAATAAAATGGCTAGATCGTTTCAATCATTGTCGCCAATGCATTTGGATTTATGTTGAACCTTTCTATTTTTTTTGATATTTCATTTCTTGCCAACTAAGTGTTATTGCCATTGTTGCCGGTTTGGTGTGGACGCAAGGGCCCGATTGTGCTCGTTCTCGCTAGAGGAAGTCACTGCACTTTGGTTTTATGAGGTAGTACTCTTTTCTGTGAGAAGATGTCATTGCAAGTTTAATGGTGAGCCTCACTTGGGCCGACTAGGTATGATTGCCATAATCGCCAAGCTTTGGCAGAGTTGATGTCATTGTGCACATGGAACCATTGGTGCTCAGTCCTGCTGGGAGATGTTGTCACTTGTGTGCATTCGATCCTAGTCCGCCAACTATTGTTGACTGATGGTACTCATCCTCATCGGAGGAAGTTATGACACGTATGTTGAGAAAGCCCGATAGGGTTTTTTGTGGCCACCTATTTGGAGAGGTTCGACTTTAGTCCGCAAGCCCCCCAGGTGGTAGTATTTGACCACGTTCGGATCTTTCGGTTGTTAGGACCAAGGTTAGGGTTTGGCTTTAGTACGGTGGTTAGCAGGTGATGCATTTTCACCTAACTTAGGGATAATCTGGGACATCTGATTTTATACGGTGATATATAAGCATCCATATGAACAAAAATCAAATGAACAATTATTTTATTAATTTAAACATGGTACATTTTACAATCATTCCTAATAATATATGCTAGACTTACTTGAATTCAGTAGGGGGTCATTGGTAATATTTTTTGAGGTGAATTTCGTTCCATGTTCGCGAGACTAGTTTGTCATTCTGGGTATGTAGGTTGTACGTGCCACTTCGGAGAATTGTTGAGACTAGGAATGGTTCTTCCCAATTTTGAGAGAGTTTGTTCGTATTGGCGTTTTTGCCAATTGCCTCTATACTCCGTAGAATGAGATCCCCCATTTCAAATTAGCATGCTTTCACATTCTTATTGTAGTACTGAGTGATCCACTACTGATAGGCCACCATTCGCAACTTAGTTGCATCTCTGACTTCTTTGAGTAGGTCAAGATACTCACTAAGTTGTTGGGAGTTACTAAGCGGGTTGAAAACTCTTGACCTTCAGGTTAGGCAATCCAATCTCTACTGGAATGACCGCTTCAATCTCATAACACAGGCTGAAGGGCGTCTCGTGGGTAAGTTTCCTTGGTATCGTCCAATACAACCACAGTATGGAAGGGAGCTCGTAGGCCTAGGAGCCCCCTACATCTTCTAACTTTATCTTTACTTTGTATAGTGGGGTTCAGTTCATCACTTCAACCTGCCTATTCGCTTGTGGATATACAACGGAAGTATGAACCAGCCTTATTTTTAAACTTGAACAGTACTTAGTGAAATGCTTACCGATGAATTGGGTTCCATTGTCAGTCATTACGACCACGAGAATCCTGAATCTGCAAACGATACTTTACCGAACGAACTCCATTATATTCTGTTCGATTATCTGTGTTAGCAGGGATACTTCCACCCATTTTATAAAATAGTCGATGCCAATTATGACGAACCTCTTTTACCCGAAAGCAATGGGTAGGGGGTCGAGTATGTCGAGCCCCCATTGTATAAATAGCCAGTGTCTATAGCGCTTGCAGTTTCGTGTGTAACCGGTGGGAAATGTTGTCATGGACTTAGTAGTTCTCGTATTTCTTCACAAATTTCATGACATCCTACTTCATCGTTGGCCAATAATAATCCTTCCACATTACTTTAAAAGTAAGGTTCTTACTGCCAATGTGTGACCCACAAATTTTAAGATGCACATTACTTAGCGAGTATTCAGCTTCTTCTAACATGAGACACCACATATAAGGAGTAGAGTACCTACAACGGCATAATTTTTCATCCATGATGGTGTACCAGCCTGCTATCTTCCTCACGCACTTGGCTTGTTCTGAATTTTTTGACAAAATGTTGTCAGTGATGCACCTCCATTACGAGGCCATCTAGCTTTCATCGTTCAATATCTACAACTATCCTTGCTCTGGTTCCTCTATGACTAGGGAGGCCAGGACTTATTGCATGTCTCGGGAGTTTTATCGCCATCTTGTCCGCCTTGCAGTTATCCTCCCTTAGGGTGTGGGTCATCTTGACCCTGTCGAACGCTTGGGTCATGCCTTTCCCTCTACTGAGGTATTTCGCAAGTGAAGGGTTAGGCACCTCAAAATTCCTGAGGACTTAATCAATTACCAGCTCCAATAAGTTGTAGATGGTTAGGTTCTTTGACAAGTATTCCCTCGCTAGGCAGAGTCCAGTGAGTAAAGTTTCATACTCGGCAATGTTGTTGATGGTTGGAAATCCAAAAGTCATCATGTATTTCATCTTTGACCCATCTAGAGTCCTCAGGAACATGCCTGCTCAGCTGCTCGATTATGTTGATGATCCGACTACGTGCAATGTCCAGACCAAAGCTTCTTCTTGATGGCAGGCATCTTCGCCGAGGTCATAGGTGTTCAAAACCAGGGTTGTCATTTCGACTAAGTAATCTACGAGGGCCTGGTCTCTTATGGCCAGTCTCGGTCAAAACTCCACGTCAAACCCGCCTAATTCAATAGCCCATTTAATCGGTCATTTGGACACATTCGGTTTTCATAAGATTCTTTTCAGATGTTGATCAGTCAAGATGATGATCTTATATGCCTGGAAGTACGGCCGTAGCTTCCTGGTAAAATAAATGAGTGCTAGGGTGATCTTTTCAGCATGCAAGTAATGGGTCTAACTATCTGTCAGAAATTTACTAACATAGTAGATCTTTTTTTTTGGGTAAGTAAAAACATAGTAGATCAATCGTTGTATATTAGACTGCTATCGGATTAGGACTGAGTATAGGGCTATATTCAAAATTGTAAGATATAAGTATCGCTCTTCGCCTTCTTTTGGTGACGTCAAGAGAGGGGGACAGGTGAGATATACCTTCAGTTCTTGGAAGGCTACCTAGTAATTGGCCATCTACATAAAGTCGTTCACCTTCATTCCTCTTAGGGCCTTAAAGAATGAAAGATACTTTTCTACCGACTTCGCTAGGAAGCGAGAGAGCACTATGAGTCTTCCGGCGAGCCTTTGGACTTCCTTCACAGTTTGAGATGGGCTCATATCCATGATGGCTTTTATCTTTTCAGGGTTTGCTTCAATCTCCTGTCGAAAGATGATAAAATCCAAGAATTTTCTAGAGGACACTCCAAAAGCGCACTTGGTTAGATTTAGTTTCATTTGGTGTGCTCAGAGTACTTCAAAGGTCTCACCGAGGTCGTGGATATGGTCGTTGGTAGTTTTACTTTTGACGAATATGTCTTCTACATACACCTCTATATTTCGACCGATTTGAGTATTGAATATTTTGTTCACAAGCTGTTGGTACGTGGTGCTTGTATTCTTCAGGCCAAATAGTATGACCTTATAGTAGTACATTCACTAATCCGTCATAAATGAAGTATACTCTTCGTCTTCAAGGCTCATCTAAATTTGATTGTAATCTGTGTAGGTGTTTAAGAAGTTTAGCAGCTCGTGTCTGAATGTGGAGTCACCAATAGACCAATCCTCAATAAAGGGAAGCTGTCCTTTGGACGTACCTTATTTATGTCAGTGAAGTTGACGTACATCCGTTATTTTTCATTACTCTTCTTAATGAGGATCATATTCGACAGCCAGTCCAAATACTAGACCTCCCTAATAAAACCTACGTTAAGCAACTTCTCCACCTCTTCCCGCATGGCAACTGCTAGAGATATCTGTCTAATTGACATATTCCGTGACCATATGTATTATTGAATCGATGTCGGGTTGTGGGTTCTCAAGTTACAGTCCGTTCTGTCCGTTCCGTCCTCTAGTCGCTCGAGTCCGTCCGAAGCCTCCTCGCTCGCTTTGCGCTCGCTACCCGCTCGAGCCTAAAAACCAGAATGTACCCCGCTCGCTTTGTGCTCGCTACCCGCTCAAGCCCAAAAACAAGAATGGTTCCCGCTTGCTATGCGCTCGATACCCGCTTGAGCGCACGTAGGGTTTCCAAATAATATTACAGATTCTGAGAAGGTATCATCTTGGGTCATACTGGTTCTTAAGATAATATTTGGAAATCTGAAGAAGATGGCAGCATTGTCAAATTGGAAAAGACCAACTATAGTTACGGGAGTGCTGAGTTTTTTTCAATCTAGTTGGTCTTGTTGGGAGATTCGTTGAATGTTTCTCAAGGATTGTAGTGTCGATGGCGCCCTTGGAATAGAAGCTTTGAAGTGATACTAGTAAGAAAAGTTTTCAATAATTGAAGAATGAATTATCATTGACGTTAGTTTTGTCTATCCCTGATGGATCAGAATGATTGGTAGCGCTCAGTGATGCTTCAACAAAAAATTTAAATATGTTTGAATTTTGCGTATTGGATGCCTTATCTAAGACAAGTTTGGGATGCGATGTAGTTTGGAAGATTTTACGTGAAGATGTTATGGCGAGGATGCCAATAAGAATATTTCGGCCAAAGGAATTTCCTCTCTTTGCTGTCAGGATTGAATTTTGGACAAAACTTCTATTTGAGAAGAAAAAGCCTTCGAGATTTTGTTTCAAATTTGCTTCAAATAGTAAAGGATTTTGATGATTATTTGGATAAAGTTGAGCTAGTTGATGTTGGTTTAGTTGATGAAGACGGATCAATATTTGCTTAGATTTGAGGTAGATGACGTATGAGTTGATGAAGTCGACTTATCACTTACCTATCAAGAAGTCATTCCTGAGATTGGTCGTTAGTTTATTGTCGAGATGTGGAGGTTGCAAGGTATTCATATTTCGAGGCTTTTGATTTGAGTTGAGTCTAATATTCGATCAAAGTGGCAAAACGGAAGCGTGTAAATTCGTGGCTATCGATCATAAGATTTGATTGCAGGCTTGAAGCAAGAGATCAGTTTTGTAAACTGATTGGAAGCTCGAGATGAGTGGCCAGATAATTCTGGAAGCATTTTGAAGAAAAGAAATTCAAGTTTTGAAATCGAATGGTAGTCTGAAGTGAAGGTTCATTAGGATATTCGAAATATTTAGAAGATTAGAGAAGTGGCATTCAGATTGGTCTTATTTCTAAATTTGGCGAATGGATACCATATATTTTATGTGAATGATCCTTTGCACGTGATTAGGTTGAAGTCATTTTTTATCGATGGGCAGTATTTTAAGTTAAAGTTACGATCTTAGTTTTTGGGATCGGAAAGATCTGGTGTAAGAAATAAGATATTTCCATTGACCATTATACTTTTGAGGAATCTTTCAATTGAAAAAGTGTTCAGAGATCTTAAGGATAAGTCCAAGAAAATATCCCTATTTAATGAAGATCAGATTTGAAAAAATCATTTGATCAAGAAAGTATATTGAGAAGTACGAAGATGAAGTTCGGAAGAATATCCTCATTGTTGGATAATTGAGGTTAAGATCGAGAGGTATAAATTTCAAGGGCGAAATTTTTGTAAGGAATGGAGAATGTAATATCTTGGATTTTCGTTCGAATTAATTTAATATTAATTGTGATTTTGTATAATTTGTGCGTGGCAAAAATTAACAAATATTGAGAAATTTTGGAGGATATTTGGATCAATTGGGCTGGCACTCAAGGCGTGCCCGTACTAACGTCCAAATATCGGTTTGAATTTTAAAATA
>JAODPA010066762.1:0-10809 GCA_025585075.1 Nepenthes mirabilis
TGAAGGCTGTAAAATACTTGTATTAGTAGAGATACTCTTGTGTTTAAACTTTTAGTCAATGCCTATTTAATTTAAAATAACTTGTAAACATTGATTTTCGATATTTAAGTCGACTTCTATTTGCGTTGTTCAATATGTAATAATGGTCTTAGTTGTCCCATCCATATAGTATTTTCTTTAACAAGACACATTAACGAGAGAATGAAGCCTTACAACTTATAAACAAAAGCTCAACGAATTTGGATGCATTTTCCCCCAACAAAGAGGTGTACATAGTATTATGTAGAAAGGATTTGTATAAATTCCCACAGAAAATATACTAATGTTAAGTTCCAGGTCAACAAAGTTTCTTATAAGGTATTATCCACTTTTGGAACGGTGTGAGATTATAATCCTAGTTATCCCCTTTGCACTGTGTTGTCTTTCAAATGATGCACTAAAGGGAGAAGTAATTATTCCTACTTATAAGTAAAAGGTCATCTTATTATAAATCAATGTAGGATAATTTGTTCTTATAATAAAGCTTCCTGCAAAAACGTGGTCATGGTGCTATATTGGGGGTACCATCGTAGATTCCTAGTGATGATATCAATGTTGAATTCTGAGGTATAGTTGACTCTTCCTTGATGTATTGTCCATTTTGAGGTAAGCATGGGACTATGGTCCTACTTGCCTTGTTCGCCATTTTTTCTATGAAAGACACCTCAAAGTGAGAAGAAATAATTCCTACTTATAAGATCAACTATTCACTATACTAATGTGGTAAATTCCACCTCCATAACATATTCCCGTAGCAACAGGTAATTATGTTGCTACATAGGGGTGCTGGTATAGATTTTTACAAATAACATCACTGTTGAGTTCTAGGGTCAAGCCAACTCATTCTAAGGTATTGTTTGATTTGGGAAAGGAGTGAGACTATGGTATTGATTTCCCGTTCACAAGGTTTCGTCTATAAAAAGGCACCTCGAATGGAGAATGAAAATTTTTTACTTATAAGCAAGAAGTTGCCTTGGCACTCAACCAATATGTAACAATCCATCCCATATAATTTCATAGAAGTTGAGATTTGGAGCGATTTATATATATGATTCGCTAAATTAAAAGAAATGAGATGTTTGTTTTAGTGTTATATGTATGACACTGATTTATAAAAGTAAATCTAACATGTCATGAATGGTGGTTAAATGCATGAAAATAATTAATAAGAGGCCAATAGTATAATTATGGCATTGAAATTACTAGTGGACCTGAGCACTATCTCTAATCAAAAGCTACTAAGAGTCCTTCCATTTAATAACTTGGGTGGCTAAAATTATAAAGTTGATCAAATATATTTTAATATATTATCATAATTAAAATTGTTCAAAATACCATGATGAACAACTGAAAGTTGAGGGAGAATTAAAATGAGAAACCTTAACATGGCTCCCTCCAATCATAACACGTCCTGGAATAGTGTACTGAAAAGACGGCAATATATAGCTAGCCGGGCCATGTGATGCACTTCAGCCCCTTTCCTGTTCCATGACCTGATGGCTAGGCAACTCAGGATCAAAGTTAATTGATTTGCAAAATCTGTGTTTCATAAGCTCTCAAAGTTATATATACTAAGACTGCACAGAAATTGGTTCAGTGCTGTTTAAGGGGATAATCAACAACCAAACCACACATTGAGGTTTAGATTTGCACCAAGCCATCAAGATGACACAAACTGTCCAAACTGTCATTAGGCAGGTTAGTTTGATTTGCTTGGTTTATAGAATTTGTGATATTAAATTTCTTCTCCTAAAATTCATTGGTTAATTTAAGAAATCATATTTAAAATATGAAAACAAGTAGCTGCAGTAACATAATAATATCGATAACAATTCTCAATAATCTTTTTTTCACCTCAGAAATGTGGTAAGTATGGTAAAAACTGAAAATACATGAAAAATAATAGTTAAATGATGTCACTGGGTTTAGTTGATTACTGTTTTTCATAAAATTTCCAGATAGTAGATAAATATTTAGTAGAATACTGATATTTTTCATTAACATTCTCAAATAGTAGATAATTAACACTGATAATTTTGATTAATATTCCCAAATAGTAGATAATCCTTGAGTAAAATACTAATAGACCTTTACATAATTGTTTTTCATTAAGTGAATTTAAAATCTGCAGGTCTAAAAGCATCTACTTCTCAGATTTATATTACGATATAATAAATCTTGAATTAAAATCCTTCAAAACCAAACTTTAGAAAAAAGAGCCAAGTCTTAAAAATGTTAGAAACCTATAATATATAAAAAGATTATTTTACTGGTTCTTTATAATCAAATTTTACGATCGACTGTGATACCATTAATTATAAAGTGATACAAATATGAACACAATTAATGACAAATGCTTATTAAAAGGATCATGCCTACAGATAAAATGAGAATGAAAATATAAGACATATGGTCATTTTGCAATGCCTAAATGGAGAG
Source organism: Nepenthes mirabilis (assembly GCA_025585075.1). Lineage (NCBI taxonomy): Eukaryota > Viridiplantae > Streptophyta > Magnoliopsida > Caryophyllales > Nepenthaceae > Nepenthes > Nepenthes mirabilis. Next base: position 2,479 of record JAODPA010066762.1, read on the forward strand.
AGTATGCGTGTGTGGTTGGGTGTGGTTGGTTTGGATTATTTGAAATTCCCACTTTGCAACCAAATCAAAAATACAGTTTGGATAAAAAATTGAACTGTACATGTGTCAGACCTTTATTTTCAATTTATGTCGGTTTGAATTGAATGGTTTGTCCATTTGTTTGTTGGCCCCTGTTATATCCCATTGTAAAGGAATGCCTGATTGTATGACCTTGTAAGTGTTGGATGCAAAACTTGATCTAGATTGAAATTTAGAGGTCGTGTAATTGTTGTTGGCATCGTCAAATTTAGCTACTAACGCGTTTCTTGGCTCAACTTTCAAAGCATCCTTGCTGTTACATTTAAATGTTATTGTTGGGGTCACTCCCTCGTGGAAGTTATGTCCGCGGACTCCATTGGAGAAATGGACGAGGACTTTCTTAAGTCGTCCGAGAAGCCTGTCAAAGTATACGAGGACTCGTTGGGAGCGTTATGTCTGAGAGGTTGTTGAGGATACGGACGAGAACTCTGAGAGCGTAAGCTTTGACTCTATCTACGTAAGGCCTACTGCAGCCGCGTTTTGCAGGTGGGTTGGTCACTTACTCTGATTGGATGTTGAGGCGGCTGCAACTTCTCAGATATCAGACCTGGCATTCTGGCACACTGGGCGTGCGCCTGTCATGGTAGGCCTAAGCGGCGTGGTCCTGTCACCCTAGCGCCAGTATGGTGGTCGGTTGTCCACTAGACCATTTGTGTATATATACAAAGCTTATGTGCCCTTATTTTTGTGCGTGCTACCAAGAGGATTTGGAGTGCTTGTGTCGTGTCTTTGTGAGTAGCCTTGGAGTGAGTTTTGAAAGAGCTGTAGGCAAGCCTTCTTGTAAAGATAGAGTGAGAAACACTTTAGAGAGAGATTGTACACTTAAGATTATTTTCTTTTCGTTTGAATTTGTGTAACTAACACTTGTAAACAATTCTTTTATGGTGTATTCTTTGGTGGTTTTTCCTTGATTGAAGAAAGGTTTTTCACATTAAAATTTAGTGTATTCTCTTTCATTTTCTATTTGTACTTTTGGCCGTCCGTCTGAGAGCTCTGCTCTGTGTTGCTGTCCGAGAGTTTTGTCCGCTCGGTCACCATGACTTCCGTGTTTGTGCCATCAAGTGGTATCAGAGATTTTGGTTCTTTGAACGGTGATCTTGTTGCAAGCTGCAATGGAGGTTGGAAGTAAGATGATTTGCTTGAACGGAACAAACTTTGACACCTGGCAGAGCAAGATGTCGGACTTGCTCTTTGTGAAGTCCATGTACAACCCCATTTTTGCTGCCGTTTTTGCCACAGAAAAGCCGACGGTAAAAACGGACGAGCAGTGGACATTGGAGCACAAACAAGTGTGCGGCTATATCCGGCAGTATGTGGATGACAACGTATATAATCACATTCGGGGTGAGTCCAATGCCAAGCAGCTTTGGGAGAAGCTGGAAAAGCTCTATGCTTCCAAATCCAACAATAACAAAATTTATCACTTGATGAGACTCATGCAAATCCGGTACAAGGATGGCTCATCTGTCATCGACCACCTGAACGAGTTTCAGGGCTGTGTGGACAGGCTGACTGGCATGGGGATCAAGTTCGAGGATGAGGTCCTCGAACTATGGTTGCTAGCAACCCTTCCGGACTCATGGGAGGTTAAGAGGATCACCATAGCCAATACAGCTCCTAACGGCGTGGTGACTTTAGAGATGGCCAAAGGACCTGTGCTGAACGAGGAAGTGCGACGGCGTTCTCAAGGTACGTCCACCTCTCAGCACTTCGAGGTCATTGTTACCGAATCGAGAGGAAGGAGCCGAGGATGTGGCCCAAAGTCTGAAGACAAATGGCGGAGTAAGTCACGTTCTCGGTATCAAGACATGGAGTGCCACCATTGTGGCAAGAAAGGCCACATCAAAAAATTTTGTTATAAGTGAAAGTATAAAAACGCTGGCAAGCAGCGGGGCAAGAAGAGACGAGGCGAGGAGGAGTCCTCGGTCTCTGTTGTTACGGGAGGTGATCTCCTTTTAGCCTGTGAATCTGAGGACTCTGTAAACGTGGCTGAGCAGGCTTCTGACTGGGTGGTGGATTCTGGCGCATCCATCCACGTCACTTCTAGGACAGAGTTGTTCTCCACTTACACTCCTACTGCCCTAGGAGTGTTGATGATGGGTAATATGGAGACGTCCGAGATTATTGGACTAGGGGACGTCTCCTTGCTGATGAACACTACAGCCCGACTGATTTTGAGGGACGTTTGACACATCCCCGATATTCGGATGAATATCATCTCAGTAGGAAGGTTGGATGATGAAGGCTACTGTAGCGTCCTTTGTGATGGCAATTACAAGTTGACAAAGGATTTCATGGTGGTTGCCTGAGAGGTAAAGGCCTCAGGCCTTTACACTTTGAAAGCATAGGCCGATGTGGCAGAGGTGAATACCATAGGAAGTGTGGAGTCCTCGAGCCTGTGACACAAGAGACTCAGACACATGAGTGAGCATAGCATGAGTTATCTGACGAAGAAGGGTTTCATCCCAGAGATGAATGGAGACAGGCCGAGGACTTGCCCTCACTGCATGGTAGGGAAGCATCGCAGAGTCTCCTTTCAAGAAGACGTATCTGGCAAGAGGTCTGAGGTCTTAAAACTTGTCCATACAGATGTGTGTGGTCCCCTCCCGGAGAGGTCATTTGGAGGAGCACAATACTTTGTCTCATTCATTAACGATTACTCGAGGAAGCTGTGGGTGTTCCTGTTGAAGTCAAAGGATCAGATTGCAGGAACCTTTGAGCAGTTCCATGTCCTCATTGAGCGAGAGACCGAGAGGAGGTTGAAGGCTGTTCGGAGCGACAACGACGGAGAATATATTGGCACGTTTGATACCTATTGCAGAGCTCACGGCATCAGACATCAGAGAACTCCACCAAAGACGCCACAGTTGAATGGCGTGGCCGAGAAGATGAATCGCACCCTGATGGAAAGGGTCAGGTGCATGTTGTCCGAGATCAGGCTTCCGGGATCTTTTTGGGCCGAGGCCTTGAAGACGACCGCCCACGTGATCAACCGATCGCCCAGTAAGCCTCTGGACGGGGAAGTTTCAGAGAAGATTTGGACTGGAAAGGAGCCAGCGTACAGCCATCTTTGGACATTTGACTGCAAAGACTTTGTTCATGTTTCGAGAGATGAGAGGACCAAGTTAGAGCCAAAGACAAAGCAATGTGTCTTTTTGGGCTACGGCGAGGACAAACTTGCGTAAAGGCTGTATGACCCAAAGGAAAGGAAGTTGGTGCAGTCCCGAGACGTGGTCTTCGTTGAGGACGAGACTATCGAGGACATTGGGAAGGAGCTGAAGACTCAACCCAGTACTTCCTGGACGGACAAAGTTATTGTTGATGCTGTCCATCCAGTGCCTCTTGAGTCCGATGTTGGCGGACCAAGAGTGGCAGGTAACCATGGTGAGGTGATCCCAACGCCTCAGGATCAGGTTAAAGATTTGGCCCCTTAACAGGCCGAGGTGGCCCTTGTGAGATGATCGTCCAGGGAGAGACGTCCGTCCGTCCATCTTCCAACAAGTGAGTTCGTCCTCCTCACTGATGCTGGAGAATCAGAAAACTTTAATAAGGCCATGTATAGCGCTCAGAAGGACAAATGGTTAGAGGCCATGAAGGAAGAAATGACCTCTCTTCATGAAAACCATACCTTTAAGCTGACTAAATTGCCCAATGGGAAGAAAACCCTGAAGAATAAATGGGTCTTCCGGCTAAAGGCGACCGAGGACTCGAGCGAGCCAAGAAATAAGGCACAGCTTGTGGTGAAGGGCTTTGGTTAACGTAAGGGTGTTAACTTTAATAAAATTTTTGCACCTGTTGTGAAGATGTCTTTGGTCCATGTAGTACTCGAACTGGCAGCGGCTTTGGATCTGGAGATAGAGCAACTGGACGTCCAGATAGCTTTTCTCCATAGAGATCTAGAGGAAGAGATTTACATAGAGCAACGAGACAATTTTGAAGTCAATGGGAAGGAAGGACTAGTTTGTCGTTTGAAGAAGAGCTTGTACCGGCTGAAGCAAGCTCCGAGGCAGTAGTACCAGAAGTTTGAGTCTGTTATGGTCGGACGAGGATACCATAAGACCACTTCCGACCACTGTGCCTTTATTCAGAGGTTCTCGGAAAATAATTTCGTCATCCTCCTCCTTTATGTGGACGACATGCTGGTTGTCGGATAGAATAACTCTCGGATCAAGGAGCTGAAAGAGCAATTGGGGCAGTCTTTCGCCATAAAAAACCTCGGCCTGGAGAAGCAAATTCTAGGGATCAGGATATTTCGCGACAGAGGGGACAAGAAGCTCTGGCTGTCCCAGGAAGTCTATGTTAAAAAGGTACTTCAGCGGTTCAACATGGAGAGCTCCAAGCCTATCAGTACCCATTTGGCCAACCATTTTTGGCTGAGCAAGCAGCAGTTTCCGTCCTCGGATACTGAGAAGGCGCGCATGAGTAAGATTCCTTATTCCTCGGCTGTTGGTAGCTTGATGTACGCGGTCGTGTGTATGCGGCCGGACATTGCTCATACGGTTGACCTTGTGAGCAAATTTCTCTCAAACCCAGGGATGGAACATTGGTCCGCGGTAAAGTGAATTTTCAAATATCTACGCAGGACCTCCAAGACGGGTTTGAAGTTTGGAGGAGAGAAGCCTCAGCTGATTGCTCACACAGACGCAGATATGGCCGGGGACGTTGATTCTCGAAAGCAACGTCCGGATACTTGGTGAAATTTGTGGGAGGGGCGGTCTCCTGGCAGTTCAAGTTACAGAAGTGCGTCGCTCTCTCGACTACAGAAGTAGAGTTCATTACAGTAACCGAGGCCTGTAAGGAAATGCTGTGGATGAAGAGGTTCGTCCAAGAATTTGATCTAAGGCAAGAGACGTACGAGGTCCTTTGTGATAGTCAAAGTGCCATTCACTTGTATAAAAACTCCTCATTCCATTCGAGGTCAAAGCACATTGACATGCGCTATCATTGGGTGAGAGATGTTTTTGATGATGGGCAGCTATCAATTAAAAAGGCCCGCTCGGATGACAATGGCTCAGACATGATGACCAAGGTTTTGTCGAAGGGAAAGCTGGAAGCTTGCTGTGACATTGCCGGTCTGACTAACTTCACTCCGACTCGGTCGTGAGGGGAAGTTTGTTGGGGTCACTCCCTCGTGGAAGTTATGTCCGCAGATTCCATTGTAGAAATAGACGAGGACTTTCTTAAGTGGTCCGAGAAGCCTGTCAAAGTGGACGAGGACTCGTTGGGAGTGTCATGTCCGAGAGGTTTCTGAGGACATGGACGAGGACCCTGAGAGCGTAGGCTTTGACTCTATTTACATAGACCTGCTGCAGCCGCGTTTTGCAGGTAGGTTGGTCACCTATTCTGATTGGATGTTGAGGCGGCTGCAACTTCCCAGATGTCAGGCCTGGCACGCAGGGTGTGCGTCTATCATGGCAGGCTTAGGCGGCGTGGTCCTGTCACCCTAACGCCAGTAGGGTGGCCGGCTGTCCACTAGGCTATTTGTGTATATATACAAGGCTTGTGTGCCCTTACTTTTGTGCGTGTAATATCCCGGGTGCTGCAAAGAGGATTTGGAGTGCTTGTGCCGTGTCTTTGTGAGTAGCCTTGGAGTGAGCCTTGAGAGAGCTGCGGGCAAGCCTTATTATAAAGATAAAATGAGAAACACTTTAGAGAGAGATTGTATACTTGAGATTGTTTTCTTTTCGTTTGAGCTTGTGTAACTAACACTTGTAAACAATCCTTTTATAGTGTATTCTTTGGTGGTTTTCCCTTGATTGAAAAAGGGTTTTTCACGTTAAAATTTTGTGTGTTCTCTTTCGTTTTCTATCTGCACTTTTGGCCGTCCGTCAGAGAGCTATGCCCTGTGTTGCTATCCGAGAGTTTTGTCCGCTCGGTCACCATGACTTCCGTATTTGCGCCATCAGTTATGTCAGGTCAAACAGAAGTTTGATTTGCGGAAAACTGTGTCTTTTAATGATTTTCCTTCTGCATGTAAATTGCAAACTGCAATGGCATAGATCTTAACTTTGTATTAGCAAATAGTTCTCTTCTAGTTCCATCATATGGAAATTAACAAACACACTGATTTAATGATGAAGATTTTATTGCAGATCTTAGGCCACAGATCATCATTATTCCATGGAGAATTACTTTCTCAAAACTGCACCCACTAAAAGGTGATTGCAGAAAATGTCACATAGGATCATCCCATAAATGTATTTATCTTTGAAAGAATTTACCAGCATTACTAAATGCATAATGAGATCATGGAAGGAGAGAAAGTTGGCTGGTAAATGAGTCTCTTAGACGGAGATGATGCCAGAAGCATATGATGCAATTAAGAGAAGGGAGACCAGCGTGGTAAATGACAGTTTGATGGAGCTTCCAGCCGATGAGCCGTTCTCTGGTGCCGGTGCTGTGGTGGTTCCACTTCCTACATCCATAAAACATGGCATCAACAACCTCTTTTTCTTTTACTTTTCCAGGGTCAAACAGTATGTATATATATCTGCATGTAACTTTTGATCCGCGATGCATTTTGAGACGTTAGGCCACCGATAGAAAGGTATTGGAAAGAACCACGATGTGAAATCATGGACTAAACTAGACAAATCCAATTTCATGGCCGAAAATGATCATTTTACAAAGGCCATGGATCATCGAAAATTAATTAGCACCCCAGTCTTGAACGGCTGTAACAGTTGACCCAAGAATCGTTTTGTGAGGTAAGACCCCAAATAATCCTGGAATCACGGCCAAAAACAATATTTCCCAAATCGCCAGCCTTACTTTTTTTTTAATGTTGTATTTATTATGTGCATATTTCGACTATGAATAGGTTGACAATAAATTTTTACCTGTAGATTCCCCTGATCCTGTTGGAGAAGGTGCTGGAGATCCAACTGGCAAAATTGATATAGCAGATTAGCAGGAAACGAATAGCAAATTTATTGGTAACATTAATCATCTTCTCTTTGCTCAGGGTACATAAATTAGACTAGTATTGACCATATGCAAAGCCGATTGACATTTTATCATGTTTTCTATTTTGAATATCGCATTCTCTGAATATGAACTCAGGTTTTATTGCTGAGTATTGGGATTGAAGTGTCTGAATCTTGGAAGAATTTCACGGCATGAAGTTTGTTAGCTTAGACAACTTCATATTGGTGCCATAAATGAAAAAATTGGTATCATACTCATATTGCTTGCTGCCTTGTCAGGCATTGTGATGTCATGATCACATCAAAAGTGAGTGACATACTAATTTGATAATACTTAATCATCTATTTATTTATTTAAAAAGTTATAATAGATTGTTAAAATTAATCTTGATATCATTTTAGGTTATTAAAAAATATCTTAAAATTTTTGATCTATATATTTTTATACCNTCTAAAAAATTAAAATGTATTTAAAAGGTGTGAATTTAAATTTTCAATATTAAAGCAAAAAAAAAAAAATAGTTGATTCATGATGGCTGATATAATTATGACATTAAAAAATATCTATATTGAGATCTCCGTATCTACTTATATATTTCATCGTGGTCTGTATTGCTGATGGAAAGCAATTTAATTCGTGGGAAATCAGTTATATGCAGACTTACCCTTGCTGCACAGGCTGATAGACGGAACTTGGACCTTACAAGCGCCGGGCAAGGCCAGGGCTAGAGTTTGATTGATGCTGATCCCGAGCGACGCAGCAGCACCGTTGAGGATCTCGCACAGGCATAGCGGCTGTGACTTGACCACACTGGCGAGCTTGGTGCAGCATTCCGAAGATGGGGTTGAGGATTTGCCCGTGACGTAGTCTAGGCACGGTGACAAGCCCAGCAGCACGTTGTAACAGCCTGATGATATCTGAGCTGCAGCTCCGGCCCACAGCATGGCTGCTGCCAAGACCACGACCATGCCAATCTCCACTCTCGGCCTTGCCATCGTATGCTGTCAAGCTTCTCAAGCCCTGTGCTGGGCAAAAATCAAAGGTTCGAATATCTCTGTCTCGATCGGGAAGGCTCTGCAGATCGAATTTGATGGGTCTGTTCAAGAGCAGAGGGTCGGCTTTAGCGCCTTCTTATACAGAAAGTTTCAGGGAAAGGAAAGAGACGGGCACTAAGGTTCTGTCATGTGGCTGAGCTACCTCTTCTCATCTTCAAACTGTCCACCCATTGAAATTTATTTTATTTATTTTTTAAATTTTTGAAGGAGCTTTTTAGGCTGATTAGGAATAATATCTTGACAAATTCCCTGTGGCTACCTTTCCAGGCTA
>JAODPA010066763.1:0-10808 GCA_025585075.1 Nepenthes mirabilis
AATACTATAATAAATTAAGTTAATTTTAATATACTATTAACAATTAAGTTTTAATTAGTTATTGAGGGACACATGTCACCTCTTTAATTGTCCAACACTTTATAAAATTTAGTAAAGAGGAGGGCTTTAGTGGGGCAAAGGGGACAAGGAACACACAGAACCCTCACACCACACACACACCTCCACATTTTTCCCACTAATTTTAATTATAGGAAAAGTAACTTTTCATGGATAAAATTTCAGGGACACATGGCACTCAAGAATGCTTAACATATATCCAAATAATCACCAATATAATTCCAACAAGTGGCCAAACAAAGAGGCAACACATCAGCTTGCATGTAAGCTAATTCAGCTTATTGCAGTAGGAGCTTTTTACACCTTATAAGGAAGGTGGCAAGCTCCAATAAATCTAAAAAATTTTTAGCAATTAATAGACTCATAACGCTAGATATACCAAAAGAGAGAGGAAAAATCAGAGAGGAAGGAAAAGGAAACGAGGCGCCAAAACAGAGAACCGAAGCAGAGTCTGGAGAGGGACTCGGTTGACAGTCAATGTTTAAAATTAAATTAAAAATATTTTCAAGCAAGAACTCCTCTCCCTCCTTGATTTTTTGTTAAATTATTGATCTTATCTTGAAGTATTGGAGGTCCAATACTTTAAATTTTTACCGAATCCATGCTAAAATGAGTAAAGTTCAGCAATATGTCAAAATTAGATTTTATTGCTGAACTCTACTACACCTTACTGATGTCTGAATTTTTACATGCCCTATTTGACCTATTCATGCTATGAAATATTTATTGAATATACTTTAAGATGTTAGCTAAATTACCGTATTTTTGTTCTTGAATAATCATTGCCGTTACCATACTACAATAGCCAAAATTCAAAAACATGTATCATGAAATTGATTCTATAACCTGATGTTATACTTGCTGATATACTATTTTTTACATATTGTTAATGACTGATTTACCCATAAAAATTTTAGTGAGGAAACTTTAATCCACTTATAGCAGGTTCGTTAGCATTTTTGTGGATTTTATGGATTTCATCTTTCGGCCATATCTAGGTCAATATTGTGAGGGCCTCATCGATAAATTCATAGAATCATGGGAGTGTATGGACTCTATTTGAGGACATTATTGTGGATTGGGAAGGGCAGTTACCCATGTGCTCAATTGGGAGAGAATATGAGTTTAGTTAAGGAAATTGTTATATTGGGCATATAATTCTTCGATACCTCCTTGATTTCTTATTGAATTATTGATCTTATCTTGAAATATTGCCAATCCAATACTTTAAATTCTCACCAAATTCTTGCTAAAATGAGTAAAGTTTAGCAACATGTCAAAATCAGATTCTGTTACTGAACTCTACTGCATTTTATTGATGTCTGAATTTTTACATGCCCGATTTGACCAATTCATGCAATGAAATTTATATTGAATATACTCAAAGATGTTAGCTAAATAACCATATCTTTATTCTAGAATAACCTATACCGTTACCATATTAGAATAGCTAAAATTCAGAAACATGCATCATGAAGTTGATTCTACAACTTGCTATTATGCTTACTGATATGCTAATTTTTATATATTGTTAATAACCGATTTATCCCATAAAAATTTTAATGAGGAAACCTTAATATGTTATCTAATTCACCATATTTTTATTTTAAAATAATTCATCATGACACCAGTCGGTTCGATCAAAACAGAGTAGACTGGCAGATTAAACTTGATGAAAATAGAGTAGCTATTGGTGCTAAGTTTGGTTGCTGTTTTCACTATGTTTTAGGCCAATTCAAACTCCATAAAAATTATGTAAGATACTTCAATGAACTGACAATATTTTATAAAATTGGCGTAATTTTATTAGCTCAAAATCTGATCGATTTAGTCCCAAAAAAAGGAAGTGTCACTGAACCGGGTAGAAGCAAAACTTTGTTTGAAAGATCAGTGCATAACTTTAAACCAGACAAGAATAAAATTGAACATTCATATGAACCGATCCAAAATTATGTGCTGATTCTGAAAATATATGAAAAGTAATTTTTTATAGTGATTTAATCACTAGATTGGATCCAAAATAACAATTGAACAAACTGCTGTAAATTGATACTGAAATTGGTAGTTTGGAAAAAATAAGCCGAACCGGCCTCCATTCGACCACCAAACTAACTCAAAATTAGTCACCAACTAGTTAAGACCCTTATTAAGATTGTGTAAAATTGGCTCATAAAGATCGGTTGAATGGACCACTGAATCGGATCCCCAAATGAGCAGTGGAACCCTGCGTCCATGTGGATGCTGAATTTGACAGTCTAATTGATGGACTAAACCAGCCATGAACTGGTTGCACCAGCAGCCAACCTTATCATATTATTTAGCCCTAGGGTCGATCTATCACCATGTAAAACAGTTTCCAACAATACCTTGATTTAGTCACTAAACTTGCCCCAGAATTAAAATTGCCACTAAATTGGCCTATTTGCACTTAATTTTTTGTTTTGTTAATTTAGTGTGAACTGGCTAGGAAATAAATAATAAACTTGCCATATATAGTATGTTAAATTAGTAATCAAGCTATCTATTATGTAAATTGGTTAGCTATTATAAGAACCGAATGTTAAAGATTAGAAATGAACCGATTTATAATAAATCGACTAATTTAGTAAGTGAACCGGTTTATGTATAATTCTTTAAAATGATGAACTGGCCACTTATTACATGGATAATAGTGAACCGACTCACATGATATAACCGATAAAATATTATGAAAAGTCAAACAGATCCATAAATCGGATTTATGATCAAATCGGTTAATGAGATAAAATAAAATCGAACCGGTTAGTATACCATTAAATTATGAAATTTATGGATCAAAAATCAAATAAAATGTTGTCTAAAAATAAGTTCAACACATGTAAAAATTTATATAAACTTATTTTGTTGATATGTTTTATTGTGATTTTACTACGAATATATATGATATATTATCCATAAGTGGAAGCTAATATGAGACTATGAAAATATAAATTTTCTCTGAGATAAAAAAATTAAGAAGAAGAAGCAAGATTATGAAAAAGAGCTTTTACTATAAAATTTTAAGAAGTAAAAAACTAAATAAAGGATTTTTATTTCAGTAGATAGTATTCTCTAACATGCCTTAGGATATTATAGTATATATTATTTTCTGAATAAGTATTATTGTATGATTTTGGCCCCGTCTACTAGGAAACAATAAGTGATAACATCCTACTTTCAGGATGTAAATAAGAAAGATAAGACATTTGATTTATGTGGAGTGAACACAATCCATCATGTCTTCCGGATGTAAATAAGGAAGAAAACTTTGCTGTATTATACAATTTTGGCCTTTGATTATATCGATTAACACAATCCAGATATCAATCAAATGCTCAATTAGCTGGTAAAACCTACTAGCCTTGGTTCCTCAAGATATGAAAAGTGAGAATGTGTTGATAAGTAATAAGAATTAAGTACAAGAAAAAAAAAATTCAATTGTATCATGAAAATATTCTGAAAGTATATATATATTTTTACATGCATCATGATCCCTATTTCTTATTTTAAATTATTTTAAAGATAAATATACATGTCATTCAATATTATATTTTCTTATTGAGAATTTGGCTCACTTTCTTGCTGTTTTCTTTTCCTTCAGATGTTTTGCAAGAGTTCAAGCCTGGTAAATAAAATTAAGAAGAATCAATAAGTATACGGTAATTAGTAATGATGTAACTAATTTAGTTTAAGTGATAATGTAAGAACTTGTAAATTTATAAGAATCCCATAAATGTAAATTTTTGTATTGGTAGTTTAGAAATATATTCGCAAATCTCTTATGGTTATCATGTAAGTTTTGATGTAATTTTTAAGATAAGTTTGTGATTTTAGTTGACATCTTTCCTTATTACAAGCTGCATTCATATTATTGTTGAATAAATGTCAAAACCATTGATGATTGATATTATTTTAGATCCTGTGTATTATGGTTTATTGTGAATTACAAATTATTAAGGTAAACACATATTTTCTATAATTAAGATGAATATAAGAATGCGAGATGTAACAATTTTCAACAAGCACATCAAAGGTACTACAATCCTTGAGAAATTTTCAACAAACAGCCTATAACATCTAGCCAAACCCAAAAAACTATGCACTTGTGTGACATTAGTTGGTTTCTCCCAATTTGTTACCGCTTCTACGTTTTTTGGATCCACAGATATGCTGCCTTTAGAAATGATACAAAAATGACACTTCTTTCAGCCAAAATTCACACTCTTCAACTTAGCAAATACCTGTCTCCCCTCAAAATTTATAGCGTAATCCTCAAATGAGTCTCATACTCTTCAAAGTTCCTCAAATAAATCAAGATATCATCGATAATGACTACTGCAAATTGATCCAAGTACGACTGAAAAATTTGATTCATAAGATTAATAAAAAAATGTAGGTGCATTCAATAACCAAAAAGGAATTATAAAAAATTCAAAATGGCTATATCTTATCCTGAAGGTTGTCTTAGGTACATCCTCTCACTTAATTCACACTAGTGGTATCCTGAATGTAAATTGATCTTTGAAAGTATTCGAGCTCCTTCAAGCTCATCAAATAAATAATCTATATTTGGGTGAGGGTACTTATTCTTAATCATGATCTTTTTAATTTTTAATAATTCACACATAATCTCATCGGCTTATCTTTCTACTTCACAAAAAGTATAGGAGCACCCTATGGTAAAATAATCTACTAAATAAAACCGTTCTCTAATATATCCTATAACTGTTGTTTTAGCTCATTTAACTCAGACATAGTCATTCTATAAGGAGCCCTTAAAATCATTGTCGATCCTAGCACAACTTCAATCAGAAATTCAATCTCCCGATCAGGAGGTAATCTAGGTAAATCAGTTGAAAAACAATCCTCAAATTCATAAATAATTGGAATTTTCTTAATGGGCATATAATGACTTCCATATATGGTCACATACGTAAAATAAGCTTAGCACCCATCTTTTATCAAATGGCTCGCATATAAAGTTAAAATCTATAAGATTCTAGTCTTTGGTAACTTTTATAATTATGAGTAAATAAGTTAATATAATTAAAATTAAGATCAAAGGATGTGAAAAAGAAGATTAAAAAGAAAAAAAATTACAAACTGGATGCGTTCACACCTGGCCCTCGGGCTGATGCCTGCGCGCTTGCCCAGTGCCCTCCTGGCGTACAAGCACCCTAGCAGGTGCCAAAACCAGAACAGGCATGCCTGAAGCACGCTCGAGCACCCCAGCAAATACGGATTCTAGTAGCTCGATACTTGCCCCGTGTCCGACCCACGCTTGAGCACCAGTCTTTTATAAAAGTCAGTCGAGGACTGACTTCACTACATTCCAACTGGTGGAGGATAGAGAGAAAGCAGAAAACAGAGAGAGAAGGATAGAGGGAGAAGGGAAAAGAGAGAGAAAAGAGGAGAGAGCTCTAAAAAGTTAAATTCGGAATGCTCGGACCAAGAATTTTGGTATATCAGGCGAAGACATGTATATTTTTAGTTCCCTCTTTTATTTGTTGCTTTTTATTCTCGTTCTTTTAAATATTATTGTATTTATTTTATTCAAATTAAGATTTTAAAATAAAAGTATGAAAAAAAATGGAGAATTGGAGTTGAACGAACTCTAGAGAGAGAAGCTCTACCTTCTCTCTTGTTTTTCAAATTTCAAATTTGGGCGGTGCTTTGGAGTTTGATTTTCCCGGTCGTCGCCAGCCATGGCTGGCCTCCTAGGGGCCCCCTTTGGTCCTCCCCAGGACTCCGCCTGCCCTGCTTCTCCCACTGCTCCTGCATTGATGCCAGTCGAGGTGGGCGTCTTGGGTCTGCCCGCTGGCTCTTCCCAGCCTCCCACCTCTTGTGCGACTGCGGGTTCTCCTCCATTGGGGTTTTCGACTGACCCTTTTCCCCCTTTGCAAAGGGGTGCTATGCTTCCTGCCCTTGGTCCAGATGCAAACTTCCTGGAGCATTTATCTCCTGTGGGTTGCTTCCATGGTCCCTTTCCAGAGAATTGCGCCTTCGATATTCAGGGTGCTGAGGCTTCGCCTGCTGGTGCTGCCCCTATTTTTGGTGTTCCTCCTGTTGACGCAGCCCATGCTTCTCCATCTACTTTTTCTGGTGTTAAGCCCGATGTGGCCTTGAGTGAAATCGCTGCCGAAGCCGGGACTGCGTTCATCTCTCAAAAATCCAATCCAGGTGCGGCTCCTTCTACTCCCTTGTCCTCCTGGGTTGCTGTCGTCCATAACCATGGAGATAGCTTATGTCCTCCTCTAAAATTTTATCCCCCTCATTCTATTGATGGGGATGTCGTATCCATTTCTCCTCTGGATGAGGTCATTCGGCAGAGCCAGGAAGTTTGGGGTTCCACACTTGTCGGTTTCTTCTATGAAACTCCTCTACACTTTCAGGCGGTAAACATCATTACCCGCAAAATCTAGGCCAGATTTGGGCTTCGCCATGTTGCTGGACATGAGAATGGCTTCTTCTTCTTTCGGTTTGAGTCTGATGAATAACTGAATCTTTGTCTGTCTAAAGGCCCCTGGGCATTTGGCAAGAAAACCTTATTCCTTAAACGCTGGTTTCCTGGAATGGAACTGACTAAGGAAGCTCTCCAAACCTTTCCTATTTGGATTACCCTTTCCAACGTGCCGGTTGAATTTTGGACTCCATTAGGGCTTAGCTGGATCGCAAGTGGGGTTGGTAAACCCATCAAATTGGACTCGAGTACAGCTCTAATGGATTGGCTGCACTTTGCACGAATATGTGTTGAAGTGTGTAAAATGGACCACCTTCTAACAAAAATCAGAGTAAAATCTTGTGGTTTAGAAGAGGTTAAGTTCGTTGATATTGAGGTTGCCTACCACTAGAGGCCGGTGCATCCCTTGAAAAAGCGCTCTCCTTTCCAAAAGAGCAGCAGGATGGATCTGCTTGCTCGTCAGGGTGCTTTCCCTAGGAACCTGACCCCTGATGACACCTTGGATGAACGGGGATGCCTTTCTTCTAAGGCCATCCTTGATGCTGATAAATCACAACTTTTGAAGGCTGAGAATTTGGGTCTTGATCTTAAGGCTTCCGCTGCCAATCCAGAGCCTAAGATGCTAGCTTTGAGTGTTGATTTTGCTTCCGAGAGCCTTCTGGATAAGGCTCCCTCGCCAAAAGTGGTGCGGTTTGCTCCTGAAATCATGTCTACTGTGGCTCCCAGTTGTGCTTCTCACTGTAGGAAAATGGCTCCTTGCAGTGATGTTTGCCATCCGATTGTGTTTCGCAGATCCAATCTGGGCCTTAAAGATTCTTTGGACACCCTTTTGGATGCTGTTCCCAAATTGGCATCCCCCCTTTTTCCCCCTTGAAGTTGTTGTGTCTTCGAATGACGTCCTTCCCATCCCAGGTGCTGTTCGATTGGCAGCACTGGGGCCTTCTTGCAGTTATTCGAAGGAGTCGGTTTCTACTGCCAGCAAAATTTTCTCCAAAGTTGAGTCCCTGCGAAAGCAATTGAAGGCTTTTAAAGACAATCGTCTCCAGCCTCCATGACTGGATTCTTTATCCTATACTTCCCATGAGGATTGTAATCCAAATGAGGCTCCTTCTATTCTGGAGCAATTTGACCACGCCTCTCTGGCTGCTTCTGATATCTCCAGCTCCATGCTTTCTTGAATTTGGAAGCCGGCTAAGTCTCGAAAAAAGAATAAATTTGCTTCCAAAAAATCCTAAGTTCCTTCGGATCTTAGGTAGGCCGATTCGGGATCATGTTTGGTTTCTTGTTTCGGCTCCTTGCCCCTTGGGCTCTCCTGGTGTGGTCTCCAATAAAAAAAAAAGAGGCTTCATGGAGGCCGGAGTGGCCATGCGTTTGATGAATCCGGAGTCTGGAGTGCTTTTTGTTCGCTATAAGGCCGGAATGGCCATGCATTCGATGAATTCGGAGTCCGGAGTGCTTTATGTTCGCTAAAAGGCCGGAGTGGCCTGGCGTTTGATAAATCCGGAGTCCGGATTGTTTTTTCCTTGGACGGAGTGCATTTGGACGGAGTGAAAGTGGATGGAGTGTTTTTGGCTCACCTTGGACGGATTGGCTTTGTTCTATTATCCGGAGTGCGTTCTTATATCCGGATTGCCTTTTTGTTCTCTTAAAGGCTGGAGTAGCCTTTAACGCTCAATGACTGGAGAGGCCTTGACTGTTATCAAGCCGGTCTGCCTCTCTATTGGACGAAGTGGCTTTGTTGCAAGGTTCGGAGTGTTTTTTGTTCACTTTCTGACCGGAGTGGCCTTTTGTGAAGAGGGCCCGATGCTTAAGGTTTTGAATCCGGAGGTGGCTTGGCCGTGGAAAAAAAAAAACCAAGTTGCTCCCTTCTACCTAAAGTGGCCTTGTGATTCTGGGAGGCCGGAGTATTTGTGCCCTCTTTGGACGGAGTGACTTTGTCCTCTTAAAGGGCGGAGTGGCCTTGTGATTCTAGGAGGCCGGAGTGTTTGTGCCCTCTTTGGACGGAGTGACTTTGGACGACTTTGGACGAAGTTCCTTTGCTCTCTTAAAGGGCAGAGTAGCCTTGTTTCACTTTAAGGATGGAGTGGCCTTGTGAGTAGTGTGGACGGAGTTGAATCGAGATTGCCTCTCTCGTCTGGTAATTCATTTACTGTTTTTGGAGTGCCACTCAAATGCTGAGTTGGTTTTGCGTTTCCATCGCTGATTTTGATAGTGTAATCTTGTTATTAATGACTTTCGTCATGGTTTACGGGTCTCTCTGTTTCTATATTTCTTTTTTCAAGTCGGCAAAACACTTGGTAAAGAATATAACCGATTGTACTTTTTATTTAAATTTTAATATAATTAATTACTTAACAAAAAAAAAGTATGAAAAAAATGTATATTTGTTAGTTCTCTGTGATTTTGTAAAAAAATTGTGCAAGAACTTATATTTAATTTTCTATATCATAAATATTTTTTTTGGTAAGTAAGTAAATTGAATTTAAATTAAATGAAGGTACATAACGATGTTCTAACTCCAAAAGTTTTACCGGCTTAGAGATAGAATATCGAGTTAGGGCATGCCCCGAGCACCACCATGACCCAAATCATGAAACCGCACAAAAAACACAAAAAAAACAACATCTAGATGAGCAACATCTAAACCGACCTCAAGCAAAACTAGTGCAAATCGAATTGCTACCAATACAAGATCAGAAAACAAACAGCAGAAGAAAAATGCAAAATCCAGTAAAAAAAATCCATGGCCAAGTTGTGCAAACGCTAGACAATGTGCAATGCACCAACAACAATCAGTCGAGAACAACACCAGGGCACAGGCCCAATTGCATAGGGGTCTCGGACACATCCTACCGGCCTCAGACACGAGCAACAAGTCCAAAGCAACTGGGAAAGTCTACGCAAAACGCAGGAAAAGTGATGGAAACAAGGCAAAAAGCCGATACCCTGGATCCAACATCCAATCCAGCACCATAGTAAAATCACCAACTACCCAGCAACAACGCCGCCAAGAACACAGATCAGTAAAGCCAGCAGTGTCAACCTTCATCAGGGTAACTCACTTCATCACAACAAGATACTGCAACCATTCCAGCAACTAGCCATGCAAGGGAAATAGCAATTGCCAGCAGCATAGGACTCGGACTGATTTTACCCACTCCATAATACGTGCAATGCACCCCATCATTTGGCTAGGAAACACCTCGCCTTAGTCAAAAATCCAATAACAAATGAGGCACGGCCTCAAACGCGAGCAACATACCCACAGGATCTCGGGCAGGTCTGCCTCCATAGCAGGAAGTAGCAGCACAGTCCTCGGACTAGCGCCTGCGACCATCCAACACTACACTCTCAACTCAGGGCAAAAAGAAAAAAATAGAACCAACCAGCAGAGGGAACACCAGCATAGACCTCGGGCTAAATTAACAAACACCAAAATACAAGCACAACTCCCACACCAGCACCAGTCTAACCACATCAACCGGCTGGGCATACACACAGCAACAACAGTACTGGGCAGCCTCATCATTCTACAGGAATAACAAGGAATTCGGCCAACCAATGGCATTATGGCATAGGAATCAGGAGGACACCGAGCCCTTAGAATTCTTGGGAGGGGGTTTGCAGCGGCGGCGGGCCTTTGGGTACCTCCCATTTATAGCCTGCCTAGCAAATAGCTCTTCAACAGTCCGACGGGCAGGAGGCCCCTGAGGGCAGCTAGGAGAAGCATTAGTTCCACAAGGCGACAAGCCCTGCACAGCAGCCCCACTTGCAGAAGATGACCCATCTGGAATAGATACACGGGCAGCCTGGGTGCAACAAGGTAGTTGCAGATCAATGTAACGTTGATCTTTAATCTCCATTAGTTTCTTCCGCAATCATTCTACATCAGAAGCAATCCTACATGCAGAATCATCATCACGAGTCAAAACACGATGGACATCATGAGGGCTGGGCGTAGAAACAACTGTAGGAGCCTCTTCAACCGTAGCTTCAGATGGCATACCAGATGAGACATCATCCAAGACTTCAACAGCACAACTAGGGTGGTGCTGGCCTTCAAGATGAAGCGGATCCTTCACAGGAGAGGCAGCCTTGGAGACAGGGTGATCCAGAGAGACAGGCAGCTCTATATCATAATTTTGTGATTATTTTAGAATTCTCTTCATGTTAAGATGCTTAAAAATAATACTGCATATTTATATTTCGTAGTTATTAATTTTAAGTTATCTTTTTTTTTGTAAGTAAGTAA
>JAODPA010066764.1:0-10807 GCA_025585075.1 Nepenthes mirabilis
AGAGTTTCCTTCGAAACCGAATATTATGAAAGCAACTGTAATTAAGTCAAATCCGAATATCGCCAAGGATATATGTTCTTTCAAATATATCCCAATAGAGACTACAATTATATGAGATATTGTAATAATTTATTTGGATCTTATTATATTATAGCTAATTGAAGTAATGTGGGAATATATTTACACTTGATGATATTAAAGTATTGAAAATGGTGGCCAAGAAAGGTGTGAAACGAATGGTAATAAAATCCCACATTAGTTGCACATATAAGTATATAATAAAGTCATAGTAAGTCCTAATAAATATAATAAGGTACTAATATTAATTATTAGCTACCGAAGAAGAAATTATCAAAATATCCTTTCAAAATTCTTGCAAATTTGATCTACTAGTCTCAATATAAATTTAGCCTAAGCTCACCTTGTTTAATAACTCATTAATTTCTTTCATTAATGACCCATTCTTTGCCAAATGTCTAATAAACCTAAAACGAAATACTAGGGTGTTAAATTAACTAGATGAAGATTGATAGGAAGGGGAAAATGAGGGGGACAATTGACACATTTACAAGTATTTCCGTGGCAAACTGACAATTTGATATATCAATAGAGAACTTGGATCAATGAACTCTTCAAACCTTAAAGTAATTCTCAAGCTGTGATCTTGTTAAGAATGGAAGAAATCTTTCGATGTTCATCATTCATGAACAAGATATGAATTTATGAGTTACAAAAAACCTACGTAAGGAAAGTACCTACTACTCACGGTTAACCTGAACGTTTTTCAAAATATCCAGTAATAATCTAAAAAGAATAGGAAAATAATGTAAATAAATATGAAACAATAATATTCTTTAACACCCCGTTCAAATTGAAGATGAGTTGCAGACAAGAAATGTGGTTTGGAAATTAATTCAGAATTCCAGCAAACAATGCAACCCGAACAAACACTCGTAACTATATACGAAAAGAAATCAGAACCCAACACTATCAAACAAGCACAAACATTGTATGTGCAGTCTCTTGCAGTAGAAATTAGAACTAAAAAATATCAAACAAACACGACTACCGGGTCGTCTTCTACACAGCCAAAAACATCTGGACATCAGAGAAACAAGCAGAACAGATGGAGAAATAAAGCAGCACCAGGCCTTCTCATGCATTGTTCATGGACTCTGTTCGCGAACTGCTATTGGCAGCATTCTTAGCAAGATAATGAGTGCATGAATAGAATTCGAGAAGAAAACACAGAATTAAAATAAATTTTATGTGAAATCCAACATGCAATACCAAAAGGCTAGCAATCTGCCACCTAGTGAAAGACTGTTATTGTTGGGGTAGGTCACTTCATTGTGGGTAATTCAACAAATTGGTTTGTCATCGCAGAATTTGTGGAGAATAAATCCGAAGAACTGTTTCCGATCAACAGGACGTTGACCGGAGGAGAACAGTGGACGGTTAATGGAGATTGACCGGCAGACGGCCAACTGAATCCGATCAATAGGAGGTTGACCGTTTGAGGGCTGCAGGAGCACTGGTGGATGGTGGACGAGCAGCAGAAGACGGTCAACAGGGAGGTTGACCGGATGGCAGTAGAAGACGGTCAATGAGAAATTGACTGGATGAATACTGGGCCTTGGAGACTATGGAAAGTGGTAGCTGGTAGTGGACAGATATCTTTCCGGAATTGGTCGACAAGTTGGCAGTTGGGTTGTAGAGCACGCGTCTACACAGTACATAGCATGCGCCGTCTGCAGGGCATGGGCCTGTAGGAAGCTCGAGAACTGGTAAAGATGTGGCACCTATTATCTGCAAGATGACCACTTTGATAGATGGGATTAGGTGGAGCCAAGACGTCTATATATGAGCACCAAGAGCTTCCGAAGGAGATGGCCTTGAGTTGGTCTAGAGTGGTGCCCAGAGTGGTGATCAAGCTGGTGTGGAAGACAACACCAGGGGCGCTGTGTGCCGGCCGTTGTGTGCGGGGTGCCGTTTTACCAATACTTGTAAAATGAGAGAGGAGTGCACCACCAGTGAGAGAGAGAAGAAAAAACAGAGAGTAAAAGAGAGGAGTGTTTCCTATTTATTCTGGAGAGGTTTTTTCTTTGTCATTCTCGGGTGTATAGTAGATACTCTATCTCGGGGGTTTGTAACCCATTTTACATAGTGAATTTATTGATGGACTATGTGTTCCGTGGTTTTTTCTTTTCGGTTTGGAAAGGGGTTTCCACGTAAAAAAGTTGTGCATTCCTTGTTCCTTGTTCCTACTAAATGGTGGCTGTCGATGACGGGGGGTTCGGATTTTCCGCTGCTGTCGAATTTGATGGATTCGGGTCTTCCGACCCCAACAAGTGGTATCAGAGATGGCTGAGATCGACCGAGGCTCGAAAAGGGCTGCTTGCGGAGGGTGCTGACTGAAAAGGGTTACCTGCGGAGGTGCTGACCTACTGTCGGAGTGGAGTGAAGCGTCGCAAGGGGAAGCTGCCGAGTGAAGTGCCGCAGAAGTGGAGCCGCCGAGGTCTGTGGCGGTCGAAGTGCATTTGAAGTCATCGTGGAAGAGTTTGCCATTTAGTGTGAAACTAGATGAAACGGTAAAAAGCACAGCGGAGTCAACAGGGCCAAGGACGGAGCTGTGCAGAGCCAATGATGGAGTTGTGTAGGGCCAAGGGTGGAGCCAGTAGGGCCAACGGTGGAGGGCTAAAGGCGAAGTTGAGCAGGACCAACGGCGGAACCAGTAGGGCTAACGGCAGAGCCAGCAGGGTCAACGGCGGAGCTGAGGTGGCGAAGGCAAGGCAGAATGATTCGACCGCGGGGAAGAAACTGAAGGGGAGTTGGAGTACTCCAAGTTCAGTAGCGCGGAAGAAGGCATCATTCTGTAGAGGCCAACGCCAGATTCCCAGTTGAGGGAAAGCTGCCGGAAGGTAGGCGATGATGGTCGCCTGGTAGAGGCGAAGGTATCCCCCACAATGTTGTAAGAGAAAGTTTATTTGGATAGGTCACTCCATTATGGGCGATTCAATAAACTGATTTGTCATCGAATGATTTGTGGAGAACAAATCCAGAGAACTGTTTCTGGTCAACAGGACATTGACCGGAGGAGAACAGTGGATGGTTAATAGAGATTGACCGGTGGACGGCCAACTAAATTCGGTCAACAAGAGGTTGACCGTCTGAGGGTTGCAGGAGTACTGTTGGATGGCGGACGGGCAGCAGAAGACGGTCAACGAAAAGTTGACCGGATGAATACTGGGCCTTGGAGACTATGAAAAGTGGCAGCTGGCAGTGGACAGATGTCTTTCCAGGATTGGTCGACAGGCTGGCAGTTGGTCTGCAGAGCACGCGTCTGCACAGTACAGAGCATGCACCGTCTGCAGGGCATGGGCCTGTAGGAAGCTCGAAAACTGGTAAAGACGTGGCACCTATTATCTGCAAGATGACCAGTTGGGCAAATGGGATTAGGTGGAGTCAGGACGTCTATTATGAATACCAGGAGCTTCTGGAGGAGATGGCCTTAAGTTGGTCCAGAGTGGTGCCCAAAGTTGTGACCAGGCTGGTGTAGAGACAACACCAGGGGAGCTGTGCATTGGCCGCTGTGTGCGGGGGTGAAACGACGGGCTATCGTTTCACCAACACTTGTAAAATGGGAGAGGAGTGCACCACCAGTGAGAGAGGGAAGAAAAAAAAGAGAGTAAAAGAGATGAATGTTTTCTGTTTACTCTGGAGAAGTTTTTTCTTTATTATTCTCGGGTGTGTAGCGGATACTCCATCTCGGGGGTTTGTAACCCATTTTACATAGTAAATTTATTGGTAGATTATGTGTCTCGTGGTTTTTCCTCTTCGGTTTGGGAAGAGGTTTCCACATAAAAAAGCTGTACATCCTTTGTTCCTTGTTCCTACTAAATGGTGGTTGTCGATTACGGGGGGTTTGAATTTTTCGCTGTTGTCGGATCTGGTGGATTTGGGTCTTCCGACCCCGACAGTTATGTGTCACGGATAACCCAAAGGATGGTGTTGGTACAATGTTAAGAATGAAGGATACAAGTCATGGAATGTTGCATAGCATTTTTCATTCACAAGATTGAAGTTTATAGGCTACGAAACCTAGACATATAAAACACCCAGATGGTATTCGATCTAGAATAGGCAGATTTTATGGTCCCAGGATGACAATATATACAGATTTCAGCTTGATATGGATATGAAGTTGTGAACAGACCTTGTCGATTTTATGAGATGTGAATAGTTGTGAACAGACTGGTGGGAATCACTCCCGTGTGAAAGTCCTTGTGACCAAGGAACTTGGACGGAGCACGTGTGTGTTACTTTAAGTAGAAGAAATTTCGGTCAATATAGTTGCTGGAACTTTTTGAACAGTCAACCTTTACCGGTCAATATGTTGATAGGTAAAAGTTGTGAGACGACTGACTCTACTGAAGAATATGGACGGTCTATTTCGATTGGTCGACGGTGTGATTGACCGGCCAAAAAGAAAATGAGAGGATGGTTAACAGGGTTGACCGACTGAATATAAAAGGTAAGAATGACTGTTATATCCTAAAAAGGTGTACAGTTGACCTACTTGATTGGGTAGGTAGTAGACATCATTCTTGAGACTCCAAATGCTGATCGGTTTGTAGGAGCAGGTATGCACTGATCGCTGCAAGACAGGGCGTGCGCATACACGTATGCAGACCTTGAAAGTTGAGTACCAACTACCAAATTGGGTTATGGTGAGGGACGTGTGTATATATGTGTGCGTATATGCACCCTCAATATGGCATAGTGAAAAAAAATAGAGGAGAGAAAGTGAAAAGAAAGAGAGCAGTGAGTGAAAATAAAATGTTAAAATTTTGTTTACCTTTGTTCTGTTCTTATTTTTGCCTCCTGTAGTTTGTGTAACAAATTTTCATATTTAGTAATTTTTATGGACTTAGTATCCCGTGATTTTTTTCTTATTTCAGAAGGATTTTTCACGTCAAATATTTGGAGTTCATTTCTCTTCACTTCTACTTCACAGTGTGTATACTTTTATTAGTCGGCAGCCCATTCCGATCAATAGGGGATTATTCCTGTATCCTTGTCAGTAGGCCGCCCATTGCTGCCAACAAGTGGTATCAGAGACAAGCTGAGAATTCCGTCTGAATGGCGTCATCATCGCCAAAGAATTTTTCGTTCAGCGTAGAATAGTTTAATGGGTAGGATAATTTCATCCTCTGGTAGGAGAGGGTGAAGAATATTCTAACTAGAGAAGGAATAATAAAAGTATTGAAGAAAAAGGAAGATAAGTCGAAAAACCTATCAGTGGAGGACTGACAAGATAAACGAGACCTTACCAAATGTACTATTAAGTTATGCCTGGCGGACAATACACTCCAGGAGGTCCTCAGCCTGAATGATTCGGCGGATGTGTGAAAGAAGTTGGAAAGCCGATATAAGTCCAAATCCGTGACAACTAAGCTATATATAAAGAAACAGTTTTATATTCTGCGGTTGTCAGAAGGTGGCAGTTTTAAAAAATATTTGGACGAATTTAATCGGATCGTAATACAGATGTCCGCCCTTGATGAGGTAATTAAAAAGGAGGACAAGGTATTGGTATTGCTGGCCTCTCTGCCAACTTCTTAAGATCACATCGTCACCACTTTGCCGTTTAGAAAAGATACGTTGAAGTTGGACGAGGTAATTGCTCTCTTACTCATGAATGAGTCAAGACGGTTAGAATGGGTCTCAATGTCTTCACATAGTGAACTACTTGTGACTGAATCTAGGGAAAGAAACAGAGGTCGCGGCCAGAAACCCGGAGAGAAAGGCCGTAGCAAGTCACGATCAAGGTATCAAAACCTTGAGTGCCATCATTGTAGCAAAAAGGGCCACATCAAGAAGCAATACTTTCAGTGGAAGCGTAAGAACGCGGAAAGGGAGAAAGAAGAAAAAGGGCGATGTGAGGACAAGTCTTTCGTTTCAATGGTTACAGGAAGTGATCTCCTGTTGACATGTGAAGAGAACGTGGCAAACCTGACGGACAAGGAGTCCGGTTGGGTGATTGATTCTAGTGCCACCTTGCATGCCACATCTAGAAGGGGATTGTTCACATCCTACACTCCAGGGAACTTTGGAGTGATAATGATGGGTAATGAAAGAACATCTTGAATTATTGGTAAGGGTGACGTTGTACTAATTTCTAATAATGGGACGAAGTTGTTGTTAAAGGATGTTCGACATGTCCCAGATATCAGGCTCAATATCATCTTAGCTGGTTGGATGGATGATGAAGGTTATTGTAACACCTTCTGTGAAGGTGAGTGAAAACTTACCAAAGGATTTCTGGTAGTAGCAAGAGGGAAAAGGTACTTCGACCTATACATTATGAAGGCGTCCGCAACTGTCGGAAACGTAAACGCTGCAATCAGCAAGGAGACCGAGGATTTGTGGTACAGGAGATTGGGCCACATAAGTGAGCACGAACTGCATCATCTGGCCAGGAAGGGCCTTATCACTGGAGTAAAAGAGAATGGACTAAGGACGTGTCCTCATTGCTTGGCTGGCAAACAAAGAAGAGTCTGATTTCATGGAGATTTGTCCGCTCCAAAAGCAGAACTATTTGATCTCGTTCACACAGATGTGTGTGGACTATTTAAAGAGAAGTCGTATGGTGGAGCTCAATATTTTATTTCTTTTATTGATGATTATTTCAGAAAGCTGTGGGTCTACTCATTGAGAACCAAGGACCAAGTCCTTGGTATATTTGAGTAATTTCATACTCTTGTTAAGCGACAGACGGATAAGAAAATGAAGGCCATCCGAAGCGATAATGGCGGTAAATACATAAGGCTTTTTGATACCTATTACTGGTCACATGGTATTAGGTATTAGAAAACACCTCCAAAGATGCCACAGTTGAACGGAGTGATTAAGCGGATGAACCACACACTTCTAGAAAGAGTACGGTGTATGCTTTACGAAGTTTAGCTTCCTGGACACTTCTGGGCCGAAGTATTGAAGATGGCAGCCTACATCATAAATAGGTCGCCCAGTAAACCCTTGAAGGGTGAAGTGCCAGAGAAAATATGATTGAATAAGGAGCCATCTTATGATCATCTACGGATGTTTGGATGTAAATCATTCGTTTATGTCCTAAGAGATGAAAATACAAAGTTGGAGCCAAAGATGATACAATGCGTCTTTCTGGGTTATGGGAAAGATGAGTTGGGTTACAGATTTTATGATCCAATTGGAAGAAGATTTGTTTGATCAAGGGATGTAACCTTTGTTGAAAATAAAACGATCATAGATATTGGTAGGAAGGCCAAGTATAATGTTGAGCAGAAGGACAAAGTAAGTGTCAAAGTTGTCCGTCCGGTATCCTTGGAAGACGAGGACAACGTTTCTGAGGTCCCTGAGGATAATGAAAGGGTGATCATGTCACCTGATGAAGACCAGGGCAAAATCATTCCTCAATCGGTTGAGGATGTGCCTGTCAGACGATCCTCACGAAATAGACAGCCGTCCATCTATCTGTCTCCTAGTGAATATGTTATACTCACTGATGTCGGAGAATCTGAAAGTTATAAAGAGGTTATGGAGGATGAGAGTAAGGAAAAATGGCTGGAAGCCATGAATGATGAAATGAGTTTTCTTCATGAGAATCATACCTTTGATTTAGTTAAGCTTCCTAAGGGGAAGAAGGCCCTAAAGAACAAAAGGGTCTTCCGGTTAAAAATGGATGAAAATACCATGAAACCAAAGTATAAGGCACGGTTAGTGGTGAAAGGTTTTAGTCAACGGAAGGGAATTGATTTCGATGAGATTTTTGTTCCCATGGTAAAAATGTCCTCCATAAGGGTTGTGTTGGGTTTGGCAGCCGTCCGAAATCTGAAAGTGGAGAAAATGGATGTTCGGACAGCCTTTCTTCATTGTGAACTGAAGAAAGAAATTTATATGGAATAATCAGAAGTGTTCAAGGTTAAAGAAAAGGAGCAACTAGTCTGTTGTTTGAGGAAGAACCTATATGGGTTGAAATAGGCTCTAAGACAGTGGTACAAGAAATTCGAATCAATCATGATTAGTCAAGGATACCGGCGAACTACTTATGATCACTGTGTTTTCGCACAGAGATTTTCAGAAGATGATTTTGTTATCATTTTCCTTTACGTGGACGACATGTTGATTGTTGGACAAAATAGTACTCGGATAAAGAAGTTGAAGGAGCAACTCGGGCAATCCTTTGCTATGAAAGACCTCAGATCAGCAAACCGGATTCTTGGTGTTAGAATCATTTGCGATCGAGAGGCAGGGAGACTATGGTTGTCTTAAGAAAACTACTTTGAGAAGATATTCCAATGATTTAACATGGATAAGTCTAAACCTTTTAGCACTCCACTTGTAAATCATTACAAGTTGAGTAGTTGCCAATGTCCATCTTCGAACAAAGAGAAAGCGTACTGAGAGGCGTTCCTTACTCCTCAGTAGTAGGAAGCCTCATGCATGCCTTGGTATGCACAACGCCGGACATAGTATATGCTGTTGGTATAGTCAGCGGGTTTCTGTCCAATCCAGGGAATGAGCATTGGTCTGTGGTAAAGTGAATTATGAGATACATCCGAAAAACTTCTAAGAGGTGCTTGTGTATTGGAAGTGACAAGTCTCAGTTGGTGGGCTATTTGGATGCTGATATGGCCGGAGACATTGATAGTCGAAAGTCCACTTAAGGATACTTAGTGAAATTTACAGGAGGAGTAGTTTTCGGACAGTCCAAGTTACAAAAAAGTGTCACTCTTTCTACTACTGAAGCCGAATATATTGGTGTGATAAAAACTTGCAATGAGATGTTGTGGATGAAGAAGTTCGTTCAGGAACTGAGTCTTAAACAGAAAAAGTATGTGATACTCTATGACAGTCAGAGTGCCATTCAATTCTGTAAAAACTCATCACTCCATTCCAGATCAAAGTATATTGATGTGCGATATCATTAGGTGAAAGATGTATTAGAAACCGGTCTACTGTCATTGAAAAAGATTGACACTGAAGAAAACGGAAAGAATGAGGTATGCTGCAAGCTGGCCGGGCTGATGGACTTAACTTTCTCACGGTCATGAGGGAAAGTTTGTTGGGAATTACTCCTGTGTGGAAGTCCTTGTGACCAAGGAATTTGGACGGAGCATGTGTGTGTTACTTTAAGTAGAAGGAATTTCGGTCAACATAGTTGACTGGAACCTTCTAGACGGTTAACATCTACCGATCAATATGTTGACAGGTAAAAGTTATGAGACGACTGACTCTGCTGAATAATCTAGACAAACTATTTCAATTGGTCAACGGTGTGATTGACTGGCTAAAAAGAAAATAAGAGAATGGTCAATAGGGTTGATTGACTGAATATGAAAGGTAAGAATGACTATCATATCCCAAAAAGGTGCACAATTGACCTACCTAATTGGGTAGGTGGTAGACATCATTCTTAGGACTCCAAACGCTGATCGGTTTATAGGGGTAGGCATGTGCTGATCACTACAGGACAGGGCGTGTACATGCATGTATGCAAACCTTGGAAGTTGAATACCAACCACCAAGTTGGGTTATGGTGAGGGATGTGTGTATATATGTGTGTGTATATACATCCTCAATATGGGCGTAGTGAAAAAAATAGATTAGAGAAAGTGAAAAGAACGAAAGTAGTGAGTGAAAACAAGGTGTTGAAATTTTGTTTACCTTTACTCTGTTCTCATTTTCGCCTCCTATAGTTTGTGTAACAAATTCTCATACCGAATGATTTTTGTAGATTTAGTATCCCGTGATTTTTTCCTTATTTCGGAAGAGTTTCCATGTAAAATATTTGGAATTCATTTCTTTTTATTTACTTCTACTTCACAGAGTGTGTACTTTTATTAGTCGGTTGCCCATTCCGGCCAACAGAAAATTATTCTTGTATCCTTGTCAGTAGGCCACCCATTGCTACCAACACAGACCTGCTTGCTGCTACGACATGAATCTTGTCTCAAGACTTAGTGTCCCAAATGTAATGGCACTGTCCAAAACCACTCTTTTTACACTAGGAGCCTATGAATTGCGTCGGCAGTCTTATGTTACATAAAGATTATGATAACAATGTCGAGTAGCTAATTTCTTTCTTAATGGAGTGAATCTGTTTTCTAGTTTTTGTCACTCGCATTATTCCATTCTATCTATCTCCCACAGGCCCCAAAAGATGGGAAAACAATCAGGCCAGCGGGAATGCAATCAGGAACCATTCTCACGAATTTCACAACAGGTTTGATTCAACAATCTAGAACAATTACAGTCACGATAAAAAGTATGACATAAAGTTCTATGGCAGGAGGTGAAAGAGAACGAGAAGATTGACCCAATGCCAGCAAAACAAATCAATTTTCTTTCAATTTCAGAAATTAACAATCCTATAGATATAAATATATATATATAGAAGTTACTTGAACAGATAAATCTACCAGCGCAGAATTCAAAGTTACGAGAGAGAGTGTTTTACAGAGCAAGTATAATGAGAGTGAAAACCACAAGCCAAAGAAAGCATCGTCAGAAATTTACTCGAGGATTTGTTAAGAATCGTCCTCGGCTCCATCAGTGATAGTACTGCAACTGCTCAGATCTAAACTGATACGCGCCCATTAATTTTGGCGTAGAAAAATGAACCGTCCCGAAAGAGGGGAGAGTTATTGACGATTCTTATAAGCTTGAATATGATATGGTTTTCTTGATTTTCTTATAGAACAAAATTAAAATTAAAATTAAAATAAGTTGAGAATATAATAAAAATAAAAATATTAAATACATT
>JAODPA010066765.1:0-10807 GCA_025585075.1 Nepenthes mirabilis
CTTCCAAAATTTCATAATGTTAAATTAATTTTTCACATGCCCGAATTACCCAAAATTACCAAAAATAATAAATAATTCTAATTTAGTCCGATAAAAATATTTCAGGATTTCGGGATGTTACATAAATGGTATCAAAGATGGGGCCCGGTTTGATATGCCAGCGCAGACGTTGGGCTCCCAAGGGGGGTGGACTGTGATGTCCCACATCGGATGGGGAGGGGATTGAAGTGTGCCTTATAAGGGTGTGTATACCTCTCTCTTGTGGACGCATTTTGGGGTGGTCGAGGCCATCTGCCAGGAACAAAACTATGCACTTGTGTGGCAAAGCAGACAATATTCACATGCGGGTACCCGGAGTATTACATTATACCTCATATTGAGCTTCTTCTGCAATAACAAATACTTCAAACTTTTATGGTCAGAATAAATAAGAAATTTCTCACCATAAAGATAGTGTCTCCAGATCTTCGGGTCAAATACAATCGTGGCTAATTCAAGATCATGAGTTGGATAGTTCTTTTCATATACGTTCAGTTGTCTATAGCCATAAGCCACTTCTTTGGTATTTTATATTAATACACAACCCAAGCCCGCCTTGGAGGCATCCAATATACTTCAAACCCACCTGATCCCTCCAAAATAGTTAGCACTGAAGCGGTTGTTAGGCGATCCTTCAGTTCCTAAAAACTCTGATCACATTCCTCAGTTCAATTAAACTTGGTCTCCTTTATCAACCAAGTCAAGGGCATAACAATCTGCAAAAAATTCTCTACAAATCTCCTATAATGCTCTACCATGCCAAGAAAACTCTGGACTTCGGTTACTGACGTAGGCCTATTCTAGTTAATAACAGCCTCCACCTTCTTTGGGTCCACAGCAATGCAACCATTCGAAATCACATGCCCAAAAAATATCACTTCCTCCAGTCAAAACTCACATTTCTTTATCTTAGTATACAGTTTCTCCTCACGAAGCACTTGGAATACCATCCTCAAGTGGGTCTTATGCTGCTCGTTATTCTTAGAATATATCAAAATGTTATCAATAAACACCACTATAAACTTATCTAGATATGGCAAAAATACCCGATTCATCAGGTCCATAAAAGTAGCAGGAGCATTCGTAAGACTAAATAGCATCACAAGAAATTCTTAGTGGCCATATCTAGTCCGAAAAGCTGTCTTGGTCACATGCTCCTGCTTAATCCTCAACTAATGATATCCAGATCTCAGATCAATCTTTGAAAATACCTGAGATCCTTACAATTGGTCAAATAAATCATTAATGTGTGGCAATGGATATTTATTTTTAATTGTGACCTTGTTCAATTTACGATAATCCACACACAACTACAAGAACCCATCTTTCTTCCTCACAAACAGTACCGGTGCACCCCATGGAGATACCCTTAGTTTAATAAAGCCCTTGTTCGACAATTCCTGCAACTGTAATTTCAATTCCCACGGCTCAATCGGCGCTATACGGTAAAGGGCTTTAGAAATCGGACTAGCACCAGGAATAACCTTAATCTCAAATTTAATCTCTCGATGAGGGGGTAACCCAGGCAACTAATCTGAAAACACATCCTCAAAATCACATACAACAAAAATACCTCTAGCCGGTATACTATGGCTCCCTATGGTGCTGGCATATGCCAAATAAGCTTGACACCCACTTTTCATGAAACGCTTGGCATGTAAAGCCAAAATCAATACAGGCATCTTGTGATGACCCAGGGTTCCAAAACATAATAAATTCTAGTTATTAAGCTAAAATAATTAAGATTAAGGTAAATCGATTAAGGAAAAATAGTGAAAAAATTAAGTTGGAGGAAAAAAATGGCCCCAAGGCCTCGGTGCTCGGGCGGCACCTCAGGCGCACCCGGGGTGCATTTAACAGAACCCTGTGCTTGAAGGGAGCCTAGTTGGTGCTCGAGCGTGGGTGTGTTTTGTGCGTAGCACCTGGTTGGCGGTCGAGTGGTGCTCGAGCGCCCGACCTAGTTTTAAAATGCCGAGTGTATTTTTCCCTCGGCCATTTCGGCCGTTCTAGCAGAAGAGTAGAGGGAGAGAAGGTAGAAGAGGGAAGCAGAGAAAGAAGGAAGGGAAATCCAGCCGGTCCACTTCAATCCAAGTAAGAAAAACGGTAGCTCGGGCTAAGGCAAGTGTACCTCTAACTTTGTTTTCCGTTTAAATACCTCCATTTTGTTTTATATGTTTGAAAACCCCCCTTCCCGAAGATTTATTACGTTTTATGTGTTCTTATTATAATATCTTGAGTAGATTTTTAGTTTATGCATATATATGTTAATGTATAATTTCGATTTCATCATTTGAGGTGTGTTTTGCATTTGTTTTGTATCCGAACAGTGGGCTAGAAACCCTAATACGAAATTTGGGGTTTTATGTTCTAAATGCATGATTTTGTTTATGTATTTTGAATTATGACATTAATTTTATGAATGTTTGTGTTGGTGTTTGATTTGTGCTCGGAAACTTTGTGCGAAACCCTAGCTCATGAATTTGGGAATTTTAGTTCGAATGTATAATTTTGTATATGTATTATGATATAAGGATTTGATTTGAAGTTTTGGTTTAAGATTTATGTACGATTTCGTCCGAAAATTTTGTATAAAAACCCTAGAACCAAATTTGGAACTTTTAGCTTGAAAACTTGATATTTCGAGATGTAAGTGTTAAATTGGTACTTTGTTAAGGTTTATTAGATAATTTGTATTTCAAAACTTTGCATGGAATTGTATGACTAAATTTTGGAAACTCCTTTGAACTTATCTGAAGGGCTGAATATATAAGTTTGAATTTTGCTTTCCGATATGAGGAAAATTTGGCTTAGAAAATATGAGCAAGAATCCCTTCAGATAAGTATTTCAGTTCAGTTTTTCAGCTAAATGTTTCAATTCAGTATCTCAGTAAGTATTTCAGTTAAATGTTTTGGCTGAGCATTTTAGTTAAGGAATTTCAGATAAGCATTTCAGTTATGTGTTTTCAGTTAAGTGAGTTAGTAAGAAATTGGCCCTAAGATTATGATTTAGTCAGGTAAGGTTCTTCGGCATGCCTGAGAACGTTATGGTCCACCTCTCCTCGGGGTGTTAAATTGGGAGGATGGATTCAGTTCAAAAATTAGACATACCATAGGACAATATTTTAGAACATAAATCCCATCAGAGGGGATATTTTAGTTCAACTTTTGATTGTATGAAGTGAACACAATCTATCATTTATTATTCTTTCCCTTAACTAGTAGGGTCTACTAGTTTGGGCCTATTTGGTTAATAAAGTTGAATTTTACGAATAAGTATAGTCTGAACTTGGTTTAAGACATTTGATTTGCTTTTAGGACAAATTAACATCTTTTTGTATTTGTTTTGTTATTTGTTTTTGATATTCGTATAAATATTCTTCTTTGGTTAATAAAGCTAATGAGATTTGAGAATAAGTAGGTTTGAGGGCGGAATAAGACTTCTGATATGCTTTCATGACAAATGAATGTTTGTCTTCATTCGTTTTGCTATATGTTCTTGATATTTGCCTAAATATTCTTTTGTTGTAATATGTTTATATAGAACTATTTAAATTGCATGCTTTTATGGTACACTATTGGGTTTCGGCTCACTCTTATGTTTTTGCCCCTTAAAATATTGGGAGGTCCGATAAGGATTGAAGATAGGATTTAGCTAGAAGGAAGAACATTTGAAGGGCTTGAAGATCTTTGAAGAATATGGAGACCTAGAAGAATTTTGGATGTATATGATTAGTTTTGAATAAAGTTTGTATATTCTGATAACATAGTAATTTTGTATTGCGATAAACATTGGATGTATAGTTGCTTCCGCATTGTTTTGATGTTTTGATTTGTTTTGGTTCTAGATGGCATCTCTATTAGATTCAATATAGTAGTTAGGGGTACTGTGTTAGAGCCATGAATGATATGACAGTTTTGGGTCCTGTGTATACGTGTTGTAAGATAAATGGTGATATTTGTTTAGTTGTGTGCTTGATGCACGTTATTTAAGCAGGTTGTAAATTTTGATTTTAGTCCAATTACATAAGAAACTCTACCAAAATTTTTGTAAATTTTATGAATATCAGTTTTGTTTATTTATTGACGGAAGGTCTTTAAAGGATAAGTATCCTTTCTGTCACACATTTCCTTCTTCCTAATGCCTTGAAAGAAAAAGGGTTCGGCTCTCAGAATATCAAAACACACTTTTAAGAAAATAATCTATACTGGCATGATATTTAGCCAACCAGTCCATTTCCAAAATAACATCAAAATCACACATGTTCAGCAATATCAAGTCCACCATCAAACGACTCCCATTCACTTTAACCACACATTCCGGATATATAATATCAGTATCTACCGAGAATCCAGTAGGTGTCGATACATTTAAAGAATAATCCAAAATTCTCAGAATAGATATAATATAGCATGCAAATTACAGGAAAACAAAAAAGTGCGTAGATCCAGAATCGAATAAAATAGAAGCTGAAACTTTGCAAATAAGAAGAGTATCTTCAACCACGTTCGGGGATGCCTCTGCGTCCTGTACAATCACTGCAAAAGCCTAAGTCAAAATAGATGGCTTATTTACTTCCAGCCTCTTGGATAGTGGACAATATTTAATCAAGTGGCCCTACTATCCACATCTAAAACAAGCCCTCGTCGCCTTGTGACAAGGATACCCAGCATGCTTCTTCCCATAGAGAATGCAGTCAGCCGCTGATGCCTGAGAACTAGTCATTGAATGAACTTCAGTGATGCTCTTCCCCTTTGCAGTCGTCTTTTCCTTTTTAGAGGGCCCTGAAGGTCTTACATTCTATCCCACACTATAACTTGTCTGGTTAGCCGCCCTCTTAGCAAATAACTTTTGAGTCTCCAACTCCTTCTCAAAAATCAATACCCTATCCAAGATCTCCGCATAAGTCTGAAGTTTCTAGGTCACCAATTGTTTCCTAATATCATCTCTCAATCCTTGCTAAAACTTTTTAGCTTTCCTCAATTAGTCTTCAGCAATATACGGGGCATATCGAGATAATTCAGTAAACTTTGCAACATATTCCGTCACCATATGATTTCATTGCCTAAGCTGCATGAATTCCTCCTCCTTTTGATCTTGAAGACTGGAGGAGAAATACTTTTCCATGAAAGCTTCTTCAACATCCCCCAAGTAATCTCATCGTCGGGCATACCTAACGTCATCTTCTTCATACTCCACCAGCTGTCATCTTCTTCTTTTAGTTTGTAGGCCACAAAAGTGACCTTTTTTTTATCAGAACATTGGATCACCATAAATATTTTCTTCATCCTCCTAAGCTAAATATCTATATTTTCCAGACCCGGTTCACCCAATAATTCAAGTGCTCTCTCTGCCATGCACTTATCATAAGCCGTCGGGGCCAAATTACTGGAACCGGCTCGGGTGCAGGGATCGAAGCCATGTGACGCTGCTCCATCGATTTTATAATGTTTGTCATCCTTCCCAACAAGTTCAAGTATTCGACCTCATGATCCGGGGAAATACTAGCGTCTCCACTATTATTTCTTCTACCCATTCTACTTGCCATTTAATATCCTATAATAAAAAATATTGTAATATTAATAGACCTCAAGAAATCAGATTAAAGGGTCGGGTTAATAATAACTTAATAAAATTCAAGACTAGCCTAAGGATTAACACCTAAACACCCTATCTAATCCTAACTATCGTCAACCTATTCCTACTTAACTTAAATCTAAGCTTCCGCTTTAAGATCGATCCACCCTAAGACGTCTCTTTTCTTTGATATCAACTGTGATAAAATGGATTATTTTTTTTAAATAATCTCCGTCAATAAACAAATAAAACTAATGCCCAAAATAATTTAATACTAATTTCTGTACAAAATCGGATATAATTTCATCTAAAAATGGACAAATTCAGATACAAACAACCAAAAATTACATAACCTGGACAAGACATACAGATAAGAACTTCAACATATATTCACAACACAACACAAGATCATTCAGACGCCATATTTATCCATGGCTCCAATTCAACAATCATATCCACTATATCAAGATCAAATGAGAGATACCATCTAGGACCTGTATAAATCCAAAATAAAATAGAGTAAGCAAAACTGAATCCATAAGGTAACCCTACGAGAGGACAAACAACCATCTAACAAGATATACAACATGCCATAATCATTAGATGTACATGTTTGTTCATAATATTAATTAATTATATTCAAAGCTGTCAAGACTCCTAAAATCTCCAGAGGATTCAAAACTCCAAAATCTTCTTTGCTAAGCCTTATCTACTCTTGTTCTTTAGGTACCAGTTTTGCTGTCTCATCTAGAGGGACAAAAACAACAAGGGTGAGCCGAAGTCCAGTAAGGTATGATAAAAACATACATATACCGTAAAGGGAAGGAATATGGTTCAATTAAAAAGTAGGGACATAGGGAAGAGATGAGAAAACATGAAACAATATGGAAACATAAATTTGTAAACCAAAATGTTATTCTTGTCTCTTTTATCTTTCCTTATCTTAACCATAAAACGTGTCAAAAATTGTAAATCGAATCAAACTTCGCTTATTCTTTAAATTGCTTTTAGTTTCTGAAGGGACCCGAGCTAGTAGGCTCTACTAGCCGAGGGGTAAATAATCGGGGATAGATTGTATTCACTTTACACAATCGAAGGCTAGACTCAGAATAGTAACTTCCCTTCTAACAGGATGACTTATAATATTACCTCCCAAAGGTAGATCAGACTCATATTCTACCCTCCAGTGTTAATGCCCTGAGGAAGGGAGGACCACGTATCACTCCATGGATGAAATTATCCTCGATTACCACTGTAACGTTCTAAGGCATGTTGGAGAACTCTATCTAACTGAATAACACTCCTAGGTCTGATTTCTTACTGATTTAACTTAACTGAAGGTATCATTGTCTTCATTTCTTAGTTCTTAGCTCATCATGCCTCAAAGGCCATTCAAATTCATATAATCAAACATTCAGATAGCTTTAGAAATTCTCAATAATTTTAACAGTATAGTTCCATGCAAAATTTTTAGATAAAAATCGTCTGATAAGTTTTAACAAATTACCAAATAAAATTTATATCTCAAGATTCACGATTTTTAAACATCAAATCCCTAATTTTCATTCTAAGGTTTCATGCAAAGCTTTCAAATGAAAATCGAACCTAAATCTTGAGCCAAATTACAAAATCAAAGCCACAAATCATAATACATATACATAAATATGAAATTTAATTCAAAAGTCATGTGAAACATGCAACATTCGTAACAAATCTTAGGGAACAATGGTTTTAGAACATAAATGTCAAAGTGGAGATATTTAAAAGTGGTAAAAACGGAAAATAAAGTTTGGGGTACACTTACTTGAGTCCGATCTACCGTTTTCTTTACTCTGATTGGACCGAAATTGGTGAAGAATCCATTCCATTTTCCTTTCTTCTCTTTCCTCCTTCACTGCTCTTCGTGCGTGTCTTGGGTTCTCCCTCTCTCTTCCCCCTTTTTAAAATGAAGTGAATCAGTGTCGGCGGAAAAATCGCGCTCGTGCTTGAGCGCATAATGAGCGTGCATTGGGCACTAGCTCTTGGCCATTTCCTCGCTCTAGCGCCCATGGAGAGCAGCGGGTGGGGCTACTCTATTTTTGGCATCTGCTGCCGCGCTCGAGTGCGCGTTGGGCACCATCAGGCTAGGCAATATATCAACACATAGCAGCCCAATTTTTCCTATTTTCACTTTCAGTACGCATTCTCTCATGCATTTTTAGCATCATATAGATTATTGTCATTTTAATTGCCTCTAAATTATCATATTTTGGGATTAGGACCTCACAATTAACTCTATCACATCCCTAATTATGAAGTCCAATTATTAAGTATCCATAGTTATTCAAATTTTTATTATTTATTCCACTGACAAAAAAACTAAAAAAGTATCAAGACAAGAATCAGCAAAATTAAAATAAAATATGACTAAATAGTATCTCGAATTATAAAATAGTAAATCAGTTATAAGATCCAAAATGCCACACCTGAATGTAACTTCGACACTAAAAAAAAATGATCTCGAATTATAAGGAAGAGTGTCTAAACTAGATCAGAGTTATTAGAAATTATAATCCAACCAAATTGTTGGAAAAATTGAAATCAAACTCATTCATCAACATCATACATCAACACTATCTAAAAATACAATTGCTTAACAGCTCGAATAAAATTTACTCTTAAACTACTATTCTAATTAACATTATATATAAACTGATCTGCAAAATCTAATCCTAATGCTATATAACTTTTCTTTAAACAAAACCATCTATAAGTGATGGGAATTGTATCAGTTGGCCTAAGAAAATTAGCCCAAAGTAACTCTAAGTCAAGGAACAAGCTTCAGCAGCCTAAACTACCTATGTGGCCCATTTCAACCGATACGTCCAACAGCCTTAAGTAGTTTGATCTTGTGATGGAGACAGAACAAACCTAACGGCTAGAATGATTTCCTATTCTTATCTCAAAGTAATAACCTCAAGCGTTAGTTGAAACCGCCGGCTAGATTAAATCTTATCCGTCTAATAGTTTCCTAAACGGTTAACAAGAGGAGTCAATCGTCCCACAACCTCTATAAAAACCACTCCTTTCCCATAGGAAAAGGGGTGAGCATTTCAGATGAGGAAAAAGCAATTTAAGATGCTAAAAACACACACACTCTCTCTCATATTAAGATACCTTTATAAGAGCGTATACCCTTAGACTAAAAACATGCTTATCTTGCATCCTCTATCTTTCCTCTTTTTTAAAAAAAGATAATGATTTGAGTGTTGGAGGATATACTGGAGAGTGAGTCCCGTCAATCCTTTGACTGTATTTTGTTTGCATAGGATTCAAATTTAAAACATATGGAGACTGAAACCACTTCAAGCTTGATGGACAAAATTTTATCCTCCTTATCCGTATAATAATTTGGATTCTCGGATGCATCATTGGCGCCGTCTGTGGGAAGGTGACTAAAATTCTAATAACCTCAATCCTAATAATAATATGGTGAACACAAGAATACAAATAAGTGCCCTAACTAGAGATGCCACCTCATGTGGTAATTGCCCACCAAGGGGCAGTTGGGTGGATGATCATCCTGACCATTGTATACGTGAACTTTCAATGAGAATAGACAACATTTCCAAGGCCATCGAAACTATATGCACCCGGCTTAATAAATGGCCGAAGGGGGCTTTGTCTTCCAACTCCTAAACCGCAACCTCTAGGAAAAAGAGGATGGGAAGAAAATGCCTAGTAGATAAGGACCGGTAGCCTGAAGATCCTGGGACACAAGCTGCCTCAAGCAACAAAGTCCCAACGTGATTAGAGGGTTGTCTCAGTTATAGGACCAAGGAGGATAGCTCCGAGAGGCAAGATCCTTATTATTCCTAGGATGATCGGGAACCTACTTAGCATGCTGGAACCTCGCCCGGCATGCCCCCTTTGAGAGTTGTGAGCCACCTGGCCTCTCAGGCTCTGCAAAACCATTTGGAATAAAGGATCTTTCTCAATGAGAAGCGAATGGCTGCTGCTCCTCAAATGGAGGAAAAAGTTAAAAAATTATGGCAACATGCTTTCGAAGGAGATGCCAGAGGACGAGCCGTTGACTTGCGGAGATCTCCATTCACTATGGAGATCTGAACCTATCTGCTTCCTTATAAGTTCAAAATGTCAGCCCTGAATCCGTATTATCTCATCCTAACTTTGAATAATTCAATAAGGACACAAATGGCATAAGAGTCCCCTACACACACCTAGCATCATATTCAGTTAAAAATTCAAAAGAAATTAGTGAGAAACACACACACACACCCCCACGGCAGCAAGAAAATCAGCAAGGTATTGATTTCAGCACATCTCATCAAAAGGACTAAGAAAAGTAGAATAATTTCAACCCAATTTAATAGCCACTTGGTAGCTTCCAGGGTCACCAAATAGCATAGTGACTCAAAAAATTCAGGGGGATGAATTAGCACATTTAGGGGGCCAACTAAGTTGGAATTTGGAAAGCATATGAGTGTGTTGGCAGCAGCTCATTTTTTTAGGAAATAACTCAATTATTTGGTTTCCAAATTATATAAGAGACACGTGAGTGAAAGAAGGAAGAAGAGAAGGGAAGGTACAGTGAAAGAAATAGGAAGAAATAGAAACAAAAAGAAGGAAAACTGAGAGGAAGTAGAAGCTGAACCAGGAGGCAAAGGAGGTTGAACCAAAAGCAAGAGAAGCAACACTTAATTTTTGACGAGTGTATTTTAATTCCCTCCTTCGATTGTTGCTAATTCTTGTGAATTATCCTTAAGTATTGTTATTCCAATACTTCAATTACTCATGGATGTTATCATATCATAATTTTAGCATGTGAAATACCCGACTGAAATCCTGAAGCCAGAGTTAGTAGCTGAATCAGCTACTATTATCTGGCTAAACCAGAGATCAAATAATCTCCAAACTAGCTCAAATTTTGTGACCAACAAGTTAAACCTCTTATTAATGTTGTGACAAATCAGCTCATAAAATTGGGCTAAACAGGTCACTGAATTGGGTCTCACATTAGCAATTGGATTAACTTCAGCAATCATACTAATATTTGAAATTGTAGCCTATGAATTGGGTCCCAAATTGGCTAAATTGGCAATCATACAGATTTAAGTACCTTGTGGTGATATTCAAGTATCATGTCCAACGTTCTTATTTTCTTAATTAATTATTATTATTATCATATTAATA
>JAODPA010066766.1:0-10807 GCA_025585075.1 Nepenthes mirabilis
TATATCACTCGAAGATATCTCAACTATAACTAAGGAGCATTCCCTTATCATTTCTTAGATGTTTCATTTCGCTGTTAGCATGGTCATATTTGGATATAGAATGCTCCATCATCTCTCGGTCAACTAGCTCGCCACAAAGTTATTTTTGGTACAGTTAATATTTTTTTATAGATGTACTAATTCTATATATATGTACCTAATTCAAAATAACAAGAATGTTATTTTAATAAAACCGATTAAAAAACTGACTAATCTGTATAAATCAATCATAGTAATTAACAAATATTTAATCGTGCTGCTCAGGGCTTATCAGTTGGAAATCCCTCATATTTATCCAACAATCATATTTTCAAATTGAACGAAGGACTGTTGACGATTATATCACATAACTTATATAACTATTTAATCTCCATTATTCATTCACCTATCTCTTAATCCTGATCGTTAGATAGGTATAGAAACCTCCTAACTAAGAGTACCTTAACAACTCTCCATGTTCCGAAGCTTGCCATAATCTGACCAACTCGAAAGTGAACCGAGTTTGGCGACTGCCAGTCTCATTCCCTAACCTCATTTGTCAATTAGGGGGAAAAAAAACTAAGAAGAATGTAAATCAGCTGAGGAAATAGTGCAAACATGTAATTCAATCTCTCAAAAGGGTTGTAGCATCAGGATGTACCAGAAAAAATCAATGTTCTGCATGATGTTCAACAAAATCTAACTTACTTTCAAGAAAATTAAACAAGCTTTGATTAACTAGTTAGCTATTCTTTAGGCCATCTTATTCAATCTCCTTGTGCACAGACAGTTTCAAATACATGCTTGGGAAGCAGAGCATCGAACCTTATGTATATGAACATACAAGCAT
Source organism: Nepenthes mirabilis (assembly GCA_025585075.1). Taxonomy (NCBI): domain Eukaryota; kingdom Viridiplantae; phylum Streptophyta; class Magnoliopsida; order Caryophyllales; family Nepenthaceae; genus Nepenthes; species Nepenthes mirabilis. The sequence goes on from JAODPA010066766.1 coordinate 869, forward strand.
GCATACACGCATTAGCCATAAACTTCATCAGAATATAGTTTTGGACTTTGTGAAAGATTCAGACATACATGGACATGAATCAATCACCTCAAGCAGGCACCCATCCGTCCATCACATAGGGAGAGTTCACTGAGAGAAGGCAATGGCATGGCTAAGAAATCTTCTCCTGTTTCTTGTCTCTCCATTCTTTGATTTCAGCTGCTGCCTTGGCCTGCACATTCTTGTGAAACCCCGGATAAGGCTCATAACCAAAGAGCTTCTCGAGAGCCTGAAATGAACCCACAATTCGACACTTGTTTTTCTTCATTTCGGGATATGACAGACGATTATACGTACGAAGCGTTCTCAAAAGCATACCTCGAGCAGCACAAAGAAGGGTCTCATCAACAATGCTTGAGCCAGATTGTCCATAAGGGCGGGAGCTCGCTTCTGCGAGTAATGAATAAATGGCATGACACATCCAAGAATCATGGGATTTCATAATTTAATGAATTTTAGATCGGAAAAGAGAAGGATCAAGGCGGGTTCATTGATCACCTCAAAAACTCCATGGCCGATGAACTGCGCCGTCCAGCAGAAAAGCTGAGCTGCAAGAGAAACCTGGGCACAAAAATGTCGAGCTCATGATAAGAAGCTGAATTCAGAAGAACAATAAACTTGCTATAATAGAGCCTCCCAATCTTTGGGCAAATATGTAGACCGGGTGGATCAGCTGAGTACAACTGAAATACTCATATAAAGGTTTGGGCACAAAATAATTTTTCTATTTTTTGACAAACAATTTAAAATAATTATGTTATCTTTTTGATAAAAAATTGTGAAAATTTAGTTAATCTATAATGGTCAATAAATAAATATAATAGGATCAATCAAAAAATCAGTGGGTTGATAAAAAATTTGATTCACTTATTAATATATTTAGATCTAATTTTCTTTTTATTTATATAATTCTTGTAGTACGGCTAATCGAACCCACTCTCTATTGCATGCGTCCCCCCCAGGGATGTGCTGCTTTGCAAACCCCTCGTTGTTTTTGTTTGTTTTTTCATTGGTTGCAGCACAAGAATAAGTTTCTGGTTTCCAGTTATTTTATTCTGAGTTTGCAATTACAAAAAAATAATCTTAAATTATTTATACTCTTAAAAAATATTGTACTAAATCGAATAAATTTACAAAATTGGATTCGTACAACCAAATCCCATTTACTTAGACGTAAGGTTCTGTTGTTATTGCTGTATGCCGTAGCACCAAGGTTCTAAACTTAGTCTCGAGGCATGACTTGGAACAAGGATTTGGAGCTTAGTAGTACCTGTACATTTTTTCCTTTTGGTCTAATGCCAATTACTTACTCAAATAAAAATGTAGATAAGGAGGAAGTCTGATACAATTTGAGGATATCTGAAATCAATTTCTCACACAAGTAGCGTTGTATAGAGAGAGAAGAGAAAAAGAGAGAAAAGAAAGAGATTCGATATCCAATTGAGGTCTAATTTCAATTTCATTCTTGACAAGATTGGATACGTTGTTTTAGTGTTGATTTCTTGGACGCATTACCGTTTGGTTACTTTTATTTTTCAGTATATTTCTCTTGTGGATCGTTCGATGTCTAAGAGGGTAGGTATTATCGGATTTGTAGTGAATAGATTCTGGAGGGGTTAATTGTAACCAACACTATTTTATAATGGATTCGTTCAGAATTTGTTCCGTAATTTTTTTCTTAGTTTGAAAGGTTTTTTATGTTAAAAATGGTGTACATTATTATATTCCTTATACTCATAAGTTTGGTGATTAACGTTTGATAATGGTTCAAGTTTGTTTCGTTGTGCCGATTGTACGTATTTTGGTCGAATCCCAATACCTGATACCACAATAAAATCACGAAATGTCGTATTGATAATATTTCGCGATATATTAGTCGATATTCAAAATATAAAACAATACACCCGATATCATTTGATATATTGGCCAATAAGTTCCCCCTATGTTCCTTTTCGTGAAAAGAATTTTGTTTCTCATACGTACAATATTAATAAGGCCTTAGCTCATACCGATACTAGCATCAATATTTTCATCTATGACAAGAAAAATGTGAGCTTTTATCATTCTTTCTTTTCACAACCAGTGCTTCTGCCCATGCAAAGTGTGCAGTCAAATATTTAACAATATGCAAACATACAGATTTTACTTCACTGCAGCCGAATTGTTCAATATCTCTCAATCACTTCACCATCCTTCTATAGGATGCATATTTCTTGCACCAGCTCCATGGTATTCTTCTTCATGGAACATGGTGGACACCATGCTTGATGCTTCAAATTATTGTACAAAAATGAGGCCCCTTATGCAAAATTTTATTTTTTTTGAAAATTCTACGATTTCCTAGGAATTTCCATGACGGAGACCCCATTAAATTGGTTGTATTTCTGGTTTCCTCGAAAAGCTTAGGGTTTCTCATAATAGACAAATCAAAAGAACTTTAGATCTCAAAGTACATTGTCTGACTCGATATCTCAAAAATATGTGATTAGAGAAGAAAATGGAACTATTATATCAAAGCCATCACCACTCAACCGCAATGCAGATTTGTTCATGCTTCATGTTTTGAGAAAATTTACCATCCGAAAAGAAGAAAAAATAATACAAAATATGATAAAAATCAGACTTGAGTTCTGCTACCATAAGATATCCATCAGGAGACAATACCTTATAAACAATGCAAATGCACAGAGACAAAAACAAAAAAAAAAAAGTAGCTGATGGCCACTTTTACACCTATTATCTTCAGTATGTGAATCTTAATTCAAGGATTCACATGCCATAATTAGGAGAAAGAGTCTATGATTCTGCATCATATAAAGAAATGAAATACAAAGAAGAAAGAGTCACAGAGCAGCAGGTGCAGACATGACAGCTCCCTAACATCACAAACAGATGCCAAAAGGTTTATCTTCTTTCACTAGATGCATAACATAGCAAGACTCAAAATCATGTTGGAATGAAAAAAAAAAAATTGGCTGAAAGTATACACAAAATGAGTTTAACAACAACAATCACATTGAAACTCCACTCAATACACGTTCACCAAGTGGCATAAAAAGGCATCAATATTGGTGTAGTAGTACCCCAGTGGAAGCATGTGTTGAATCAAGGGAAAAAATGGAAACATGTGTACTACCCCGATGGAATGACCCAAACCTATTCTTAGCAAATCTTCTTGGCAGATTAGTTTCAACATGAATTTATCCATTGAAAGGATGGCATGAGGTTGCAATGCAATCTTTATAGATTTAGCTACTAGAAAAGGAAGGTACAAGGTAAGAAAAAAGGGGACATAGTGGACGAGGTTCCTGCACTGCAATCTAGGAACCAAATGCGAAGTCTTACCCCTACATTATAAAGATATTTCAATATTTTAATGCATAGTGGATATAGCCTCAAGGTTAACATGAAGAAACCTTCTTATTGCACCAAGGAAAACCCACAAAAGGGAAGAAAAGCATCAACAAATGTGCAGTTCAAAGAAAAACACAGATTTCACCAAGTCAGGTATGTAATGTATGCCAGTGGACGTTAACACATGGGGGAAAATTTAAAAAAAAAAAAAAAAAGGCTTTGCTGCCCGGTGTCTGTCTATTCAAAGACTAAGGAATAACTAATTGGCGTCCCCAGCAACCAATTAGTGATCTACAGTCTAGGACTCTGCTTTCATAATTATATATTAAATCCAAACAAGAGAAAGTTAAACAATAAAAGAGGACGCATGACATAACTTCCCAACATCATAATCAGATGCTAAAAGTTTATCATATTTCGGAAAGGCTCTCTGGCCCAAGTCACCGGATAAATTGTCGAGTAAATAGATCAAATCTGGATGCGGCTGTTGTTTTGCGGCAATATCAACTAGACCAACTCTTCCTCACAGCTTGCATTCGATACTTCTGATTCAATAATTCTTTCTAGCAGGGTATTAATTGAACTAGTCTTTCTTGGGTCTCCCTGTTAGGAATGGAGACTCACAATGAATAAAGGCTTCCTAGCATCATAACTAGATACTAGTATTGCTATTAAAGGCACACTTAGGTTCAGGGCTCAAAGCCTAGAGCCTCTTGCATATCCAAGTAAGGTTCATTCCAAGAGGCATGTGCCTAGACTCTAAGTTGCACACTTTGAGCATCTCATATAACTCTTCTTTTCTAAATTTAGATCATTTTTTTTCAAATTAGCCATTGAATTTAATTGTTACTTGTAATACTAGTTTGGCATTTGTGAAAATGGGAATGATGAAAATAATAAGCGATTGATTTGAAAAATAAATTGAAACTGTAATGAGGATAATACATATGCATTTAAGAATGATTATTTGGTATAAGATTTAGCAACTAATACTATAAGAGTAAATGAAGCCACACATAACACCAAATTAAGAAGTCTGAACCTTGTTAGATGAGTGTTTCTTGAGCTACTTGATTGGAGATTGTAAATGAAGAATATTTTAACTTAGAGAGGCATATAACGATGAAGTCATTTAAGCCCTTATAAGTATAACAAAGAGAGAGGAATATCAATTCGTGTTTGACAATGATGATAGATAATATTTCAAATTTGTAGTAAATATCTTAAGAATAATGTTTCAAATTTGTTAATGATACATCTGTGTTGAGATATGCTTATCAATTGCTATATTTTAGTTGCTAATTGAATTATAAATTTATAATTATTGTCAAAGATATTATTAATATTCTTATTCTATTATTAATGGTAACAATTGGAATTCTTATTCTATTATTCTATCAAGAGCATCATCTATACATATTTCATAAATGCCTCACATCCATCAAACCTGTGCCTTGTATCTAAACCCTAGGAACCCTTTGTGTCTTGATGCACCATGCGCCTTTAGAAATATTGGAAACTAGGTTCCCATCACAAATAAAGTCCAAAAGATAGTTCTTTGCAAATAAACAAAGGTGAAAGCCACATCAAGTTACTCGACTACCTATAATGCAGACACCTATGCAACAATATGAACTTGCCCAAATTGAACAAAAGCTATCAAATAATTAATTCCAGTTTCCCATAGTCAAACCAAAATGTTTCCGATCCAAAAGAAAACTGCAGGCATCAAAGAAAAGTTACCTGTAATAAGTAAATGAATAAATATCAGGAAGAACTTCTCTACTTAGTTGCAAAAATTCAATCAAATCCATCATGAAGGGTACGAGATAATGTCAACATTTTCAAACTAGTAGACACTGTGTGAATCAAAATATGAACTTCAAGATATGTATGCATAGAAATAATTCAATTCATGTAAGGCCTACAAATAACTCTGCTAATGTGTAATATCAGCAAATAATTCTACTAACATATCTCAAAATGAACTGAGCATAATAATTCTACTAGTTGCTGCTTCCTTTAAATATTCTAGCAAAAGTTCCAGTGGCTTCAGCTTAGTGCAAAGTCTTCAGGCGGTGGGACAGATGAGTCTAACCAAAATTCCTATCTGGAGGTCAAGGATTCCACTACTACTCAGTGGAGTTGAATAAAATCTTGAAAAATTATGCCGAAGAAGCATAAGGCAAACAGGAGAAGTACGAGAATTGTAGACACTGAAATCCTAGTTAGAGAAGAGAAGGCTAGGAGATAGCAGGAAGTCAGAAACACACTTGATGCAACCCAATTATCTACAAACTGTGAAAAATCTGAGAGAGCCAGCGCCAGAAAATTTGGAGATCATGGATGGAAATGTCGGTGTTGACATCGATTGCGGCCATATTGAATGAAACGTGTTGATGTAGGATTCAATTTTTTCTTTTGACTACTATATCACCAATGCAAAGACATATAGCAATTTTGTCATGGTTTCAGAAAGGTCCGAGCAATCTCTTTAAGTGAACCAACCTATCCTCTTACAGCTATATATTGACCACTATTCATTCAATGTTGGAAATGTGAACATGCTTCCAGCAGAGCAAACCAGTTTGACACAGCAGGTTGACTTTTTGATTGTTTTTACTTCAATTACTAAGCATATCCCTCAAGCTGATTAGCTCTGGTTTGGGAACCACTTCTACTAAAGATGGGCTAGCATGTGTTCCTTGCCATGCAGTTTTCAAATTTTGTTGAAAATGGGAAAATAATGTGATAAATGTTTGAAATATATAGTTGTACGTTGGAATTTGTTGTTGGATGTCGAACAATTATTATCGCATGTTAGAAATTTTGGTAGAATGCCACATATGATCAGTTCAGGAATATCCCATATAATGTATTAATGTTGCTTCTTCATTGAGATAGTTTCAATTTATACTTGAGGATAAAGTTCTTTGAGAGGAGGGGCAAGGCAGCATGCTTGTCAGTTGGTAAAGTTTCTCCAAAACAAAATAGCAGTTAGCTTTCAGCTTCATGTTTCAGCACCGTTGTAAATCGGTTGGCAAAAAAATTCATGTATAATTGTTGTATGAGTATTTTGTGGATTTCATGTCAAAAATATACTTGAAAGAGTAATTAGTAGAATACTAGGTTTGATATTATGTTGATTGAAGAATTCCATTTTGGGCATGGGACATGGAGAATTTCATCGTGTAATGAATTTTATTGTATCAGAACAGAACTCCAGCTAAGCTAATAGCTCTATATAGCAATATCAGCAGATGAAAAAGCTGGTCCAATCTCATAAAAAATGCTACCATCAACGTAAATATCAAGAATTATAGGTTAACAATATGTTGATTGGAAAGTTTAAAGTTAGCCGAGAGGCTGTTAGATGGTTTGAATTGTGTATATTATGGTACTGGTGATTCAAGGGTTGATTGATTTGATACAGTTGGTATTTTAGTTGGTGGAAAATATTTTATAAGTTGATTTTAGTCCATCAAGGTCAGATGTGTGGTAGTTGGGTTGACTAGTAATGGTATCCATTTAATGTTAAGGTATGGATTTAAGAGTTTAATTTGGAAGACATTTGAGTTTTAGAATGATGATGGGATCATTTTTTCCATGTTAAACCTTCTTTTTTTTGGAAGGAAAATGGATATGTAAATGAATCTACGAATAATGAGCCAAATGTAGGAATAGCAACCGATTCGGAAAGACAAAAGATAACATGAAATACTATAATCATGGGAAGCTGAGTAATTTTGCTCATGAGTGTTCTGAGTAATTTTGCTCACTGTTGTGGATCATACCATGTAGACAGAGAAAAGAGCAGATGCAAAATATTGGTGGGACCTAGTGGGAATGAGGTAGATTATATTGGGAACAACTTAAGATTTGAAGTGAAAGGGATTGACAGTTGCAAACTTGATTTGCGCAGTGATTGAAACTTTTACCTACATGATGTTTCCATACATTACCGAGAATTGAAGGAATTTGGTCTCCATAGTTATCTTCTAAGTTCTGGTTTTCTTTTGAACTTCCACTATGCTCGTGTTGATATTATGGAACAAACAATTATTCTTCAAATAGTATGGTGATTGTTTTTTGATAACAGATGTGGGATCTAGTACATGTAATCATGTTGGCAGTTGTTTTTTATTAGTTGGCTCTTCTAGCAATATGAATGCTGATGTGAATATTCTGCATGCTACATAGGACATAATGGTAAGATCGAATCAACAAATAGGCTAGACAAGACCGATACTCGCCAAAATTAATCAGCCAATATGTAGAGAATTATTTAGCTGGAAAATAACTGAAAACCATTTGGCAAAGCAACTAGATCTGAGCATAAATTTTAATTAATCCATTCTGATATTAATGGTCAGATGAATGTGAGGCAAAAGCATTGGACCTCACAATTTATACATATATGAGAATTTTCATGTGCTTTGGTGATGTCTATCTGATAGTCAATAGCACTTGAGTGTTTTAAACATTGTTCAAACAATACTGAGAATCAGTCAGATAAAACTGTGAAGACATTGAGAACATATCAAAGGCGTCAATATAAATCTGAGCAATTAAAATAACTCTGTACTGAAAATTGACTACGTATTTAAACCGCGAGGAAACACGAAATAAACAATACCAAGCACACAACAATCAATCACAAGCAATAAATGTATGATTTTTACGTGGAAAACTCCTTATTAAACGAGGGAGAAAAATCACGGGATACGGAGTCCGAAATTTTCCATTAGCGATAGTTTATTAGTTACACAAATCTCAAGGGTCACAACCTTTTACTTCAAACAGCCCGTATAAAAAATACAAAGTGAAAGAATAGAGATAAAACCCGGTAGATATTCTTCTCAACAGCAAGAACTCGTACGTGTAATTGGCGGAGACTGAAACTTCATTCAAACCCCAACCGGAGGCTCAAATCTTCCTCTTCTCATTCTTCTCTCTCTTTCTCTTCCTTTCTCTCTCTTAAACGGCACTCAAACTGTTCTGATCAACCCTAAAATGCACGGTGCGTGTTTTATACAAACGGCCCGCGCTCGAGCGTGAACCGGGCGCAGGCCCCTCGCTTGAGCGCCCGGTTCTGGAAATTGCGCTCAAGCGCAATGAGGGCGTGAACCAAGCTGCTGCTACTGGAAAACGCGCCTCGAGCGTCAAACAGACGCAACTCGAGATACACTATCTTCATGCTACAGGAAAACTAACTTATCTAGCAATCATAAATTCTGCTTCAAATGTGTACTCATCATGTGTTAATATCTTCAGAGAGAGAGGGGCAGTAACAATATTTAAGTCTAATTTTCTTTACTTTTCCCTTCTCTTAGATCTTATGTGGTGCATATGAAAAACAACTTTTACAAATAACCCCTTTTGAAGCTTTATTTGGTCATCAGCTGGCCAATATTATATCCAGGTGAAATTGGATAATAAGAAGAAGGCAATCAAATTAATATATTGTTGAGAGGTTTTAAAGTCCTTGTCTGACCAAAATAAGCTCATTTGATAAGTAGGCATATGACATCTTGAAAAAAGAGTCCCACGTTCATAGCAATCCACATAATTATCAATATTTGACAAAATTGAAAGAAAAAAAAAATACACGAAAAACTTATAGTTTTTCAATAAACAGAAAAATTACCTTCCAAGCAAGAGAAAACCCAAGATTACTCGAAAGGAAGCCAGCTCCAACCCAACAGAAGAAACAGAGGAGAGCAGCCAAAGCCCCCGATTTCATATCCAGGTTCAAATAAAATCCAGAATAGACCAAAGTGAAAAGTAACCCAAAATTTGAGAGATAGGGAACTGATACAAAGTATAAAAGCATGAGGATAGAGAAAAAAAATTGGCCACACAAACACCATATGTATCAAAATATTTACCGGGTTGCTGTGGTATGCGCCATAGAATGCAAAGTGCCTCTCAAGATCAAACAACCCTGTTTGGCCCATGTTGATTATTTCGTGAAAATCGACAAGTTTTGAGCTGAAATTGGGTGAGTTGAGAGAGTAGACTTAGGACAGGGGATTAACAATCAAGAGAGCAACTGGGCTATGAAGATTCCGAGAGTTTATTTGGAGTGCACTGGCATCACTGAGATACCACGAGTTATTTTAAATAATTTTAAACTTTATTTGTTTTTCAAAAAGAAACTCAGCCGAATGTATAAATCCTTCTCTTTTTCTTCCTAGTCTCTTCTCTTTTCTGGGTTGACGTTGAAAAGATTCAATAATTTCATAATCCTAACAAAATATGCATGATCTTTTACAGCAGTATTTGTTGCACGCAAATATTTTTTCAATTCGCTGTAAATGGCCTTTGGATGATCCATCGTCACAAAAGGCTTGTACAATTCTCATATAAATCTTGTCATTCAATTGACACTCAGCTATCACTCGATCGACCCGGTAAGGATATCACACTTGGGTGTTATTTTTATATGACTATTTTATCACCAAATAGGTAAAAATAATTCATAATACTAGGACGTGGTATTCATTCTTTTTAGCATATATGAAAGCTGTGATAGTTATTTTTAAA
>JAODPA010066767.1:0-10806 GCA_025585075.1 Nepenthes mirabilis
CTAATTTTCAATCATCATCCCTTTTGATGGGTTTAATAATCTTATGGGCCGACCTAGTATCGAGCCCATCAATCAGAGCACCTAGGGTGTTGAAGCACTACGAGATTCCATGAGGCCTGTGGCTTAGAAGGCACCACGACAAGCCCAATCAGTAGCCCAACGCATGGTAGGCTGGTAGAGACAGACACCGAATAAGCTCAACAGACAACCTCATGCACCCCAACTAATCATGATGCACATAGCTGTCCAGCTTAGCGGGCGACAGCAGGGACCATCCTCCAACTAAATACTACTTCCCAATGAGCACAACAACCAAAGCACGGTCCTCCAACCAACACTCAATCCACTCACCCGTGCACTAGTGTACTTTGATCCTTCATCTTTCTTTTTTTATAGAAGGATTTTTAACTTGAGTATCAAAGGATATATTAGGAAACAAGTCCTACCAATCCTCTAACCTCTTTTTTATTCGTTCTGTTACATAAGACCCAAGTTATTCAAGTTATTAGAGATAAATACCAGATTCGCTTCCATTTGACCCGCCGTGAAAAAGCAAGTGGCTTTCTAATTCGTACAATAGCCCAAATTCAAGGACACATTATTGGTATCGTATGTGGAAATGACTAACAAGTCCAACCTCAACACTCACGAAGAAAAATATGGTCAACACCATCATACAAGCTAATGTGCCAACCAGTGACATCGCCACCCAAGGCAACAATCCCTTAGAGGGTAGCTGTGTGGGCAAGCGGCTTGAGCCTGATGTAGGCGTGTTCACTGCCTAGATGGGAGATGTTTTCAAAATACTCTAGGTGATCAACGCAAATCTGGACAAACGGAAGATGGGGGCTCTCGTCTCTATCACGCAAGTTTTGGCCTTAAGGTGAAGGAATCAAAAAAAAGAGGCACCCAGCCAAGAAAACCCTGTGGCCTAATGACATCGAGGCCCCAACGGCCTCAAGAAATAAGGCCTGGACATGGTTGGAGATCTGTCTAAGCAATGGGAAGCAAGAAGAAAGCCTAGAGTGATTGTGCTGGACCGTATTTTTTTGTCAAAAATTCAGCAAAGTTTTCTCTATAATATAGACATCCGTCAATATAAAAACCTGTACAATCTCTTATACAAAATAATATACATCCAAATATCCCAATATCTAACATCATACAGTCAAAAACATACAAAACTACATAGAATCTAATTATCACATATTAATTATGGCTTCAACACTGTGTGTCTAAACACAACATCAGCCAAAAGAGATACCACTAGGTACCTGTTACAAATTATAATAACCTGGGAAAGTATAAATAAATCTAAACGATAGCGGAAACTAAATTATCTAATCATCAACTTTATGTACAATATATATTAAGATTTCGAAAGAAATATAAATGTATATACAATTTTTCATGACAAAAATAAAACTAAAAGTTCTAAGTCTTCGACATGATCTTCCATATCCAAACCTAGACCACTTCGAATCTCTACGATGTTACATCGATGTATCAAACTTATGCTAAACTGGAGATAAGGAAAGGTAAAGATGAGCTAATAGCTCAACAAGTGCAATATAATCAAAACAGTAGGCAATATAAGTGAAGTTAAGCAAAAGAGAGACATATAATCATGGGAGGGATACATAAATAGGAATATGATCTAGATTTCTTTGAAATGCAATTTACTTCTTCTTGAAGTATAATTCATGCATAATTATTCATCTTTGCGGATCAGGGTCAATAAGTTTTACTAACTAAAAGTGCGAGAGAATGAGAAAAGGGTCATGTCATCTACATGACCTAAAGGTGTAAGCTCTTATTATCGACCCAGAGGCGGGCTATCACATATTTCCTATAAATAGGCCACAAGGCCCCCACAAAGTTTCCCCCAGGGTCTAGGGGCAGTCCTCGTCTTTCCACAGTATTATTCAAAGGCTTGCTAAGAGCATTACCCGCTAAAATATGCGGCCGGGATAATCCTTGAGTCACTACTGTAATGCTACTAGCAGGCCAAGGGGTATTACCTCTGTAACACGGTTTCGTGGTCCTTGTTTCATGGTTTCATATTCATTTGAAGAAAGGTCCACCACAATTCTATTCACAATATCTCTATCCGAGAGACAATTCGATCACATAACACATTGTGGGCTTCCCTCAGTATGCATATACGATTATTATCTTTCCTTCAAACTTAAACCTTTTCACAAGTTATTTGGATACATAGACACCATAATTCACTGGAAAGATTAGGATTTCCTACCACCATTGGTCAATTATTACTTTTGGGGCCTTCGGAACACATTTCCTTCACAACGGAAACAAATACATTTTTTTGGGGCTTACAATTGAACATATACGATTAGACATAGTTTTTATAACAATTAATTTCAATAAATGCATGCAAAATTTACATTTATCCTTGGGTGAACAATGCACGTGAACAGTACATTGTTACACATATTAGGTAATTTATAAAATTTTGGATATCCAATGGGTAAATTACTAAATTCAAGACATTGATAAACATAACCTCAATTCAATTTATACATAAAACTTAAAATATATGCTCAAACAAGGTCCGAGTTCAGGTTTAGGGTTTCATGAACAAAAATTCACATAAAGCCACCACATCCGGTATCCAATTGATAAATTAACTTACCTAGGATATGGGTAATGATATTCTAGTATTAATTTATACAAAAGCTCCAAAAATCGGAGGCCAAAACCACCCAGACGTGTGGTTAGGGTTTGAGTGCGAAAATCGTTATAAACCTTCGAATTCGGATATGAAATTCATATATATACATAATTAAACTATGGGAATCAGATATACATACATGAGTTGGGTATCGGGATAAAAGTACCTGAAGGGGATCGAACAAAAATAAAAAAGAATGGAAGAATAGGATATGGATGCACTTATCTCGACCCAATCTTTGATTTCTCCACCTAACTCGAAGCCAAAATCCATCCTGAGCGCCTTTGTTTGCCTGCTTCTCTCTCCTCTCCCTCCCTCTCTCTCCCTCTACCTGTGGCCTTCTGAATTTTTCCCTACCCAAACTGCGTGTAGCAACGATTAAAAGAACCCGACACGACTTTTACGTGGGTTGGCGCTCGGGTGCCGTCCACGACGCGTAGTAGGTGCACCTGCACTGGAATCGGCACTCGCTGGGCACTCGAGCGCCCGGTGGGCACCGACCTGCTGAGCTGTGCGCCCAGTAGTCCGTCCGGCACCGCCGCCCAATTTTTTACTCTAAAATACATTTTTCCATATACATCGAGCCTAATTGTAATTATATTAATTTAATACCCTGAGATTATAATCATTTAATACCCGAATCATATTTATGGATCAATATATCAAAATTATAACACCGGTTCCTAATTCCACCATTTTTGGGTCTTCGGCCCCTTAAATCCGATTTCTCCTGAGTCCTTAAACCTCGATCCACCTATATAAACTTAATTACTCAAATATACCAGTCTCCAAAAACCGGTATCTTACAACTCTTATCCACTAATAAAAATTTTATCCTCAAAATTTTAACGAACCCTAAAACTTAACAATAGGGAAAAATCTTCCAAATTTTGCCTACGTGCTCCCGAATCACTTTCTTAAAGAAATGATTATCTATAGAGAACCTCAACCATCGCCTCGTCCTGATCCTAAACCTTCTTCCTCGATCATTGGTACAAGAGAGACATTACGATAATCTACCCGAATTCAAAGGTAAGCCCAATTATTGACAACCTTTCTAACTTAATATAAAATCATAGACAAACCAACAGGCTTTCACCTAGATACCTCCTAGGTCTCGAGCATAATTTTCCATTGGACCCTTAACCCCATTCCAAAATTTTTGAGCCAAGGGTCCACATGCTTCTATTGCACTAATGTGATTAACCATTTATCTGGACACTAAGAATCCTCTTACAGCTCGTGTCTATTGATTCATATCAAACTCCTAGGTTACCTAGCAATTATGAACCTAAAGAAAATCCTAAAGACATCGATACAATTAAAGTAGGGTCCAAAGTCTCTAAATTACAATCAATTTAGGTAACGCGATTAAGCAATCACCCAAAAGCCTCAAACTCGAGTACTTAACCAATCTTATCGTCTTGTTGGAGCTAACTAATAATTTTCGGTTGTAACACCCAAATTGACGCTAAGTGGGCTACCCTAGTCTGCCAATTTTATAATATCTAAATAGTACCCCTAATTCTTACTGTCGTTAATGTCCTCGAAACTAAAATAGTGAGGGATTCTCATCTAATAATTTCCATGACCTTACTACTTAGGAGGCCTCTCTCCTTCCCAAAACCAAAGACAGAGCACTTCCTTTGCTTAGATATTAGGAGTTATTCGAGATTCACCCTACAACATCTCTAATGATGCACCAAGACCCACCAAATTTGAAGATTCTCGTCATCCAATTATCGGCAATGATATTCTTTTTGACTGATGATGCACCTCATAAGTATAATCCTTTAACAACTTTACTGATCTACACTATCACTTGATCGACCTTTCACGACTGACTCCAAAACCCGCCATTACTATCCTCAAGCAAATTCACCTGCTTATGTTGTAGTACGGCTATCTCTTCTTACGAGACAACCTCTCAATCCATTAGGATCATTAGACAATAACTATCTCTATAAGTAACACCTATAAATCCTCAAGGCAAGGATCTCAAAGGCTAACCCCAAACTATAGGTGGGGAAAATTCTAATCATAGACTTTCCACCCTCTTAACCAAGGGAAACCACCCATACAAGTCACAAGAAATACCATCCTAGAGCTTTCTCAAAAGGATCATATTTTACCGTAACTTACCAGACCCATCAGTGGCCAACCCAAACAATAAGGTCAACATCTAATCCTTAATTCCTTGAAGGCTACCCTCGCATGACTCATTTTGACGGATTCTGATCATTCCCAAGCCAAACGCCTCACTGCGCTACAAACTTCAAGAAACACTTATCAGATCACTCTTCCCGGTTCAGATAGACCCAAGAAGGCAACACATTTACAAGACATCCATCAATCCTTCCCAAATAACACATTGCTCCAAACTCTAAGGGATGCATTCATGCTATTGAAGAAATCACATGTCCAACAAAACACTTCTCCCTACTCCTTTCATACTTGAGCATACGGCTAACCATCTTTCGCAATCTATGACATGATCCTCAAATATGTTTCTCACACCTTATTGACTCAAAGAGTTCATCAATGAGGCCATTCCAAAGCACTGAAGCACCTCGCGGTAAAATACTCAGCCGATACCTTATTGGTTCAATACAAAGTCCTCAAAATTTGGTGCCAATCCTGTGACAACTCCACAATAACCATCAATTTAATGATCAGAAAATAATTTGGGGTGATCATTTCCTTTTAGGAAACATCCTCAAATATTTACACTACCCAAACACCTTGACGACTACAAAATGACTCCTAAGTGTGGTCTTATATGCTAACTAAACTTGGCACAAATCCTAATCATATGATATGCAGACGAAATAATACTAATTTCATCGCTACTTAAACTACGATGCCTCATATTCAAACCTATCACCCGATTACAAGGTGTCATATCATTACCATCATTCATGGCACCCTACTAACCAAATCGTCCTCCATATCACATCAAGCCTTATCACCGTAAGGCAATCAGTCCATCCAAACCAACCACATCTACAATCCCAAGGGAAGGTCACAGACCTCGATGCAACTAACACAAGTCTATAATCCTCAAATAAATGAATAAACTTAGGAAACACCAATAAAATATAGATACTGGATCCCATGGTAACACATATACCGAAACATCATGATTCGGGAACCTTATCTCTCACCACGATGGATGACACTTCCATACTTCATGCCAACATGACGAAGCCTCGATCCACTATATAGAGCTCCCTTATCGTCTGACTCATGAAATAAGGGAAATCCCTAATCATGCAATTGAACTATCCATAGTAGAAATATACTCCCAAAAATCCCATCAAAACAAGATATTTATCCATAAAGTATTCACAAACAAATCTTATGATATCTCTTTAACCTCGAGACCCATGATTCCTTTTCATATCAACCGCCTGAGGTCGACTTCACCTCCTATCAGACTAGGAGAAACATTACCTTGTCTTCTTTCCAACATTGGATCACCACAATATCATCTTAATTCTCAAGATCCACATCTTAACCTCTATAGAACCTGAGCTATCTAAAAGTTTAAACACTTAGGCATCTCCAAATTGATCGTAAATCAATATCCTAGTATTCAAGAACATCAGAAATTAATTTCAAGTTAAGCTAACCTCAGCCATCGATTCCACCCTATCCATCATACTTGATACGTCAATCAAGGACTCATTAGCAAACTACTACTACGAGGTCCTCAACCCAAAACCGACCACTTGATCATCGAACCAAAACCGATTAACCTAGGCCTCAAATCAATACAGATCAATTCAAGCACCAAATTGGTACCAATCAAATTCTCACCTTAAGGTGTCTCCATATAACATCTTCTTCTTGACCCTACGGTCGGCCATTAACATGAGCAGTCCTCCATCTAGGAGCCATTGCTAATACCTCTTTGAAACAGGAACAATTCGGATTAGGCCACTCTTAGGACACTAGCTAGGATGCATAAACTAGACAATCAAATTAAATTATTATTTCTAACTTAGTGCTAGCCTAAGTTATAGGGATTAGGGTAACCAAAACCACCCGAACTAGCTTTATAATCCTATACCTTTATCTACTTATTTGATCAATCTTAATCTAACGTGAACTTCCGTATATGATTCAAATCAAACTTAAGATAACTCTTTTTTTATGATACAAACTGTGACGGACTGTATTTTTTTACTGAAAATCTGGTAGAGTTTTCTCTGTAGTACGGATATCCGCCAATATAAAAACCTATACAATCTCCTGTACAAAATAATATACATCCAAATAACCCAACATCCGACATCATACAGTCAACAACACACAAAACCACACAGGATCTAATTGCCACATATTAATTATGGCTCCAACGCTGTGTGTCTAAACACAATGTCGGCGAAGAGAGATGCCACTAAGTACCTGTTACAAACTATAATAACCTACGAAAGTATAAATAAATCCAAACGATAACGAAAACTAAATTATTTAATAATCAGTTTTATGTACAATATACATTAAGATTCCGAAAGAAATATAAATATATATACAATTTGCCATGACATAAATTAAACTATAAGTTCCAAGTCTTCAACATGATCTTTCATATCCAAGCCTAGACTACTTTGAATCTCTACACTATCTCACCAGGCATATCAAACTTGTATTAAACTGAAGATATGGAGATGTAAGAGTGAGCTAACAGCTCAACAAGTAAAATATAATCAAAACAGTAGGCAATATAAGCGAAGTTAAGTAGAAGAGAGGCATATAATTATGGGAGGGATGCACAAACAGAAGTATAATCAAGCGTTCTTTGAAATGCAATTTACTTTATCTTGGAGTACAATTTATGTGTAATTATTTATCTTTACAGGTCATGGTCAATAAGTCTTACTAACTAAAGGTGTCGGAGAATGAAAAAAATGGTTATATCATCTACATGACCTAAAGGCGTAAGCTCCTATTATCGACCCAGAGGCGGGCCATCACATATTGCCTGCAAATAGGCCACAAGGCCCCCACAAAGCTTCCCCCAGAGTCCAGGGGTAATTTTCGTCCTTCCACAGTAATATTAAAGGGCTTGCCAAGAGTATTGCCGGCTAAAATATATAGTCAGGATAATCCTTGAGTCACTGCTGTAATGCTACTAACAGGTCAAGGGGTATCACCTCCGTTACACAGTTCTATGGTCCTTGTTTCATGATTTTATATTCATTTGAGGGAATGTTCACCACTATTCAATTCACAATATCTCCATCCAAGAGACAATTCGATCACATAACACATTATGGACTTTCCTCCATACGCATATACGATTATTATCTTTCCTTCGGACATAAACTTTTTTCACAAGTTATTTAGATGCATAGACACCATAATTCACATGAAAGATTAGTATTTTTTACCACTATTAGTCAATTATCACTTTAGGGCCCTCCGTAACATATTTCCTTCACAACGGAGTACAAACACATTTTTTCAGAGCTTACAATAGAATATATACGATTAGACATAACTTTCATAACAATTAATTTCAATGGAAGCATGCAAAATTCACATTTAGCCTCAGGTGAACAATACACGTGAATAGTGCGCATGAACAATGCACGGTTGCATATATCAAGTAATTCACAAATTTTCAGGCATCCAATGGGTAAATTACAAAATTCAAAACATGAGTAATTATAATCTCAATTTAATTTATGCATAAAATGCGAAGTATATGCTCAAATGAGGTCTTGGTGTGGGTTTAGGGTTTTGTGAACGAAAATCCACATAAATCCACCAAATCGAATATCCAATTGATAAATCAGCTTACCTAGGATATGGGCAATGATATTCTAGTCTTAATTTATGCCAAAATCTCAAAAATTAGAGGCCGAAACCACCCAGACCTGGGGTTAGAGTTTTAGTGTGAAAATCGGTATAATCCTTTGAATTCGAACATGAAATTCATATATATACATAATTAAACTATGGGGATCACATATACATGCATGGGTTGGCTATCGGGACAAAAATACCTAAAGATGATCGAATAAAAATAAAAAAGAATAGAAGAAAAGAGTATGAATGCACTTGTCTTGACCCGATCTTTGATTTATCCAACTAGTTCGAAGCCGAAATCCATCCCAAGGGCCTTCATTTGCTCGCTTCTCTCTCCTCTCCCTCCCTCTTTCTTCCTCTACCCGTGGCCTTCTGAATTTTCCCCTCCCCAAACCATGTGCAGCAACGGTTAAAAGAACCCGTCTACGGTGTGCAGCAGGCACTCCTACACTGAAATTGGCGCTCGCTGAGAGCTCGAGCACTCAACAATCTGCCAAGCACTGCCGCCCGATTTTTGACTCCGAAATATATCTTTCCACATATCTGAAGCCTAATTGTGATTATATTAATTTAATACCCCGAAATTACCATCATTTAAAACCCGAATCATATTTACGGATCAATATATTGAAATTATAACGCTGGTTCCTAATTCCACCAATTTTGGGTCTTCGGCCCCTTAAATCTAATTTCTCCCAAGTCTTTAAATCTCGGTCCACTTATTTAAACATAATTACTTGAATATACCATACTCTGAAAATCGGTACCTTACAATGATAGAATTCCTGCCACTCCTGTGACGACTAAAGGTCCCTAGTCTAGGATGAAGCCTCTTGCGACACTAGGCCAGTGAGAACTAGCAGCCGCCCAGTCTAGCATCTCTCTATAAATCACTCGGAGTTGAGGACCTTCCTCAATGGGAAGAGGACCGTGTCCTCCCCTTGAATGGAGGAAAGAGTACAAAAAATTGAGCAACACATGTTCAATGGCAGCGCTGATAGACACTACACATATTTGAGGAGATCACCATTCACGATGGATATCCAAGCCCAGCCATTCTCTCGCAAGTTCAAGATGCCAACCTTGGAACTCTACGATGGTAGTTCCGATCTAATGGATCATCAGTATCACTTTTGTACCCTGTTGAGCTTCTAGGGCTTGCATAAAGCCACCATGTGTTTGTACTAGCCTCTTACGCTTAAAATGGGATGCCTGAATTTGGTTTTATCACCTGCAGCCCAATTCAATTCGAACGTTCCAAGAGCTAGCTGATAGCTTCTTGTCGTAATTTGCCTACTGCCGAAGGGAGAAGAAGTAACCTTAGCACCTCGTCCGTATCAAGTAGGGGCCGAGCGAAGGTCTGAAGTGCATCTTAGCCCGGTTCACCACTAAGGCCCGATAAATAACTAGGCTCACCGATAATATGAAACTAAATGTCTTCACATCGACTTTAGAGCCAGGTGATTTCTTTAAGTACCTAGCCCATCAGGATCCCAGAACTATCTAGCAAGTTGAGAACATCGCCCACGCTTACATAGCCACCGAGAAAGCCAACGAAGCAAAGCGATACCAAGACCATTTCATACACGGGTCGACGAATGAGAAGAAGATGATTAGGGACCGCATCGCTCCTCGAGATCGCAGATGGAGCCGGGCACCCAGAGGGAGTTGAGGCCCCTATACCTGACCCCTCTGAATGACTCTAGGACCAACATCTAAATACAAATTTGGGATGAAAAATTCTTGGAGTTGCCTAAGGCTTTGAGGAACCATGAGGGAGGAGACCATTCAAAGTATTGCCACTACCATCAAATTTCGTGTCACATCCCGTATTTTTATATCCATTTTAATTATAGAGAACGTGTGTTTACTTTAATAATCTGTAAATCATAACAAACCATAATACATTGGATCCAAAATAACACCAATCATTAATGGCTTTGACATTCTTTCAATAACAATATAATGTCGGCTTGTGATAAAAAAGATACCAACTAAAATCCCAAACTCATCTTATAAATATTACACTAAAATATACAAGATAACTATAAAAATTTATGAAAATATTTCTAAACTACCAATACTAAAATTTATATTTCCAGGATGCTTATAAATTTATAAGTTCTTACATCATTACTCAAACTAAACTAGTTACTTCGTTACTGATTATCGTATACTTAATGGTTCTTCTTTACTTTTGTTTACCAGGCTTGAACTCCTACAAAATATCTGAAGGAAAAAAAAGTAAGAGAATGAGTTAAATACTCAGCAAGAATAAAATAGTCAAGGACATG
>JAODPA010066768.1:0-10806 GCA_025585075.1 Nepenthes mirabilis
TATCTAATAGAATAGACAAATATCAGTTTAATTAAAAAAATTAAATTAAATTAGATGAAGGTTGGGTGATATAAATTAAACAGATTAGCAAGTGAATGCAGGCTCTGCCGTTTACTCTGTTCCTGCCAAGCTTTGTCTCTTTCAAGGAGTTTTGTTCAGCAGGGAGAAATCTGTTCTTCCTCTTCTTCCAAGAGGAGAAAGAGAGGAGGGGGAAGAGAGAAAGGCTTTGGAAATGGCAGGAGGCTCTTTCGGTGGGGCGGGCGTGGCGAAGGAGAGAGCAGATCAGTACCAAGGGAGGGTGACCTCTTATGTGATTATAGCTTGTATGGTTGCAGCCGTTGGCGGCTCACTTTTTGGATATGACATTGGAATATCAGGTAAATGATTAATTTCAGCTTTCAATGATTAAGATGAAAGAATCATCGAATTCATCTCAAAAAGGTGTTATAGAGCAACTGCTTTGACTTTTGAGTTTGTGGACAGCCATGGCGGAAAAACCTTTATCCTTGGAGGAGTTGACCTAGAGGTGCAATTCCATTCGCAGTCTACTTGGATTTCACAAAATCAAAGGAGAAAAATGGAAGTAGAAGGGAAATAGGATGTAAATATAACTAATTTTTTTTATTGTCACGAATCTGCCATGGAAATCTGACAGTGAAGTGGAAAAGGGCTTAGATTCACGTTGATGCGGTTGAGAAAATTTCTAGGTTATGAATC
The DNA here is from genome assembly GCA_025585075.1 of Nepenthes mirabilis. Taxonomy (NCBI): domain Eukaryota; kingdom Viridiplantae; phylum Streptophyta; class Magnoliopsida; order Caryophyllales; family Nepenthaceae; genus Nepenthes; species Nepenthes mirabilis. The sequence goes on from JAODPA010066768.1 coordinate 718, forward strand.
GAAGCTATATCCGGTCTTCATTTAGATTTCAGTAAATTGTCAAATATATGCAGTCATATGCTACTAGATTACAGTGGACTAATGTTACGGTTCTGAGAAGGCTTACTACAAGACATCGTGTTCCAGGAATGGGGATTTTCTTAAACAGAAGAAAAGAAGAAGTGAGTGATGATGATAGCCTCTGTGCAACCTGCTGCCTATGATCATTGTGGCTGGCTATATGAATCTTCTTCCTCATTTCCTTGATTTAATGCAGCTTTTTCTGAAAGTTAAAGCATAGTTAAATCCTTCTTTTCTATCTCATTTCATTCTTCTTCAACCTACCTCTCTCCTCACTATTTCACCTGACCTCAAACTAATCCTTTTTAGGAACCATTTTAAATGTCATTTCTCGTCTTATTCCTTATGATACACCGAGATCAAGCATTTATTGAATATTTATGGTCTGCTTATTCATACAGGTGGAGTGACAGCAATGGATGGATTTCTCAGACACTTCTTTCATGGAGTCTATGAGAAGAAGCAGCACGCGCATGAAAGCAATTACTGCAAGTTCAATGATCAGGGCCTAGCATCATTTACATCTTCTCTTTACTTTGCTGGTTTGGTTGCTTCTTTAATGGCATCACCTGTTACACGAAACTATGGCCGGCGGACGAGTATAATCTGTGGTGGGTTGAGCTTTCTCATAGGAGCGACGCTTAATGCTGCTGCTCAAAACCTTGCTATGCTTCTTCTTGGACGAATCATGCTCGGTTTTGGCATCGGATTTGGAAATCAGGTCTGCTATTCTTCATAACTTTCATCAATATAGTAAGGGGAAGGGCTTCTGTAGAGCTTGGCATAAATTGATCGAAAATGAAATTTGAGGAACTATTAAATATGCTTTCCAATCTTCTTGCTTCATTTTCCGTCTTCCTTTTACTCTTTTTGGTTTAATCTTTAATGAGGAAAATAATGAAAAATTATGGAGAGATAAAATTGTGCAAAATTATAGATAGAAAAACTATTAAAATTTATGAACTGTACTTTATTTGGTTCGAGTGATGTAAAACTATAAAAATTACAGTTTTTTGCCTATAGAACTCACAAGATTTGTTAGAACTTTTCACAATTCTGGGCTCGGGAAGAAACATTTTGGAATCCTATTTGATTAAAATATAGCTAGAGATCTCCACAACTTTTAATCTATTACAACATACTCTTAAAATAATCGGTTATATAAATTTACTTAGTTTTACACAATCACAAAGAGGATACCAAATATAGGAGCTATTGAAACCGTTAGGACATTAGGTCACTCCCGTGTGGGAAGTGGCCGGAATGGAAGAAGGCCAGTGTGATTTTCACTCGGATAGAATGGAAGAAAGTCAGAGTGGTTACACTTGACGTGAATGAAGGAAGATCTGAAATGGAAATTCCAGAGAGCTTCACAAGGCAGGAGAGTTGAAAACTTTCTAGAATGATAAAGTCACAAGGAAGGTTAACTACTGACGACGGAGGACAGCCTGTCTGAAAAAGATAGATCTGAAAAGTTTGCACAGATAGTAGAGTTTGTAGATAAAAAAGTTAACTTTCAGAACTGACAGCCGTTTTGTGGAGTAGGTCAACTGCTCCCGGAAAGAATGTGTATTGTAAAGTAGGTGGCAAATTTTGCAGTGCACGCTCCCACTTTGCGGAAGCAGGTGGTTGCCTGAAGCACATGTGTATATATGTTTGTATGTTGTGGAGTGAGAGTGTGTGTGAGCAGTGAGTGAAAAAGAACAAAACAAAGAGAGAATACAAGGATTGGCCATTTTTACTCTTGTATTCTATTCTTGCTCTGTTTTCAACTCTCCAAGGGCTTGTGTAGTCAGAGTTTTTGTAACCAACATTTATATAATGAAATTGTTTGTGGACTAAGTATCCTATAGTTTTTTCCTCTTATTTAGAAGAGGGTTTCCACATAAAAACTATGTGTTCCAATTCTCTCCTATCTCTTTGTTGTGTGCGTATGCGTTTGTCATCTTTATCCTTACAGTTTCCTAGACCGACTAGCATTCACTTCCCCATCAAGTGGTATCAGAGACAGGTTATTCGTGTCGATGTTAAAAATTTGTTGAAATCGATGAAAGTGAAAAATAAGATGATCTATTTGAATGACACAAATTATGATACACTAAAAAATAAAATGGCCGACTTGTTTGTGAAGACAATGCATCTTCCAGTGTTCGCCACGCAAAAGCCTGAGGCAAAATTAGAGGAGGAATGGGGTTTTGAGCACAAACAGGTCTGTAGCTACGTTCTCCAGTTTGTGGACGACAACGTGTACAATCATATCCGAAATGAGACAAATGTGAAAACACTGTGAGAGAAGCTAGAAATTCTCGATGCTTCTAAGACTAGCAACGACAAGCTGTCTCACTTGAATAAATTGATGCAAGTGAAGTACAAGGAGGGAACGCTCATTGCCGATCACCTAAATGCATTTAAAGGGTGTGTTGACAGGTTGAACGGCATGGGCATCGAATTCGAAGACAAAGTGTTGGGTTTGTGGCTCCTAACGACTCTGCCGGACTCTTGGGAGGTGATACGGATCACTATAGCCAATACTGCTCTAAATGATATGGTGACCCTGGAAATGACAAAAGGAATTGTACTAAATGAGGAGATGAGGCGTCAATTGTAGGCCTTTTCTTCCTCTCAGCACTCTAACTTGTTGGTCACAGAGTCCCGAAGAATGAGCATAGGGCACCGCCCAAAGTTTGGAGAGAAAGGCCGCAGTAAGTCCCGGTCAAGGTATCAATACCTCGAGTGTCATTACTGCGATAAGAAAGGCCACATCAAAAAACATTGTTATAAGTAGAAACGTGACAATAATAAAGAAAGTAAGAAGAATAAAGTCGAGAAGCGACGAGGTGAGGAGAAGGCCTCGGTCTTAGTCGTCACCGGAGGAGATCTCTTGTTGACTTGTGATATAGATGATGTGGTAAATTTGACCGATCATGAGTCCAATTGGGTAGTGGATTCAGGTACTTCACTTCACGCTATATTCAGAAGGGGACTGTTTACATCTTACACTTCGGGAGATTTTGGAATGATAAGGATGGAAAATGAAGGAACGCCCTGGGTCGTTGGCAGAGGTGACGTGTCACTTGTCACCAATAATGGGACGAGGTTATTGCTGAAAGACATCCGACATGTGCCTAATATCCGAATGGATATAATCTCAGCCGGTAGACTAGATGATAAAGGGTATTGCAATACCTTCTATAAAAGAGTATGGAGATTAACTAGAGGGTCTCTAGTCGTTACCCGTGGAAAGAAGGTCTCAGGCCTGTATGTGGTGCAAGCCTCTACTGCGGCCGGAGAAGTGAATGTTGCTAGTAGTGAGGGGTCCTCAGATTTGTGACACCGTCGATTGAGCCACATGAGTGAAAAAGGGTTTAGCAACCTGGCTAAGAAGGGCCTCATTTCAGGAGTAAGGGAGACCGGCCTGAGGACCTGCCCTCATTGTATGGCGGGGAAGTAGAGGCGAGTCTCATTCCGAGGAGACTCGTCCACCAAAAAGGTCGAGCCGCTTGAACTGGTATACGTTGATGTGTGTAGGTCGTTCAAAGAAAAGTCATTTGGAGAAGTTCAATACTTTGTCTCGTTCATTGACGATTATTCGAGGAAGTTGTGGGTGTACCCACTTAAGACCAAAGACCAAATCCTTAGAGTATTTAAGCATTTTTATATGTTGGTTGAACGGCAGACGGGAAGGAAATTGAAGTGCCTTCGAAGTGATAATGGCGATGAGTACATTGGAGCTTTTGATGCCTATTGCCGGTCTCATGGTATTCTACACTAAAAGACACCGTTGAAGATGCCATAGTTGAATGGGATGGACGAGCGAATGAACTATACACCGATGGAGAAAGTCAGATGTGTGTTCTCTGAAGCAAAGCTCCCCGAAACATTTTGGGTAGAGGCCATGAGAACCGCTGCCTACATCATCAATAGATCATCGTCCGGTTCACTAAATGGAGAAGTCCTAGAAAAGATGTGGTCTGAAAAAGAAATGTCTTATTGCCACCTCCAGGTGTTTGGGTGTAAGACCTTCGTCTACGTCCCAAAGAATGAAAGGATAAAGTTTGAGTTAAAGACAATGCAATGTGTCTTCCTGGGCTATGGAGAAAATGAGTTGGGATTTAGACTCTATGACCTAACTGAGAAAACGTTTGTCAAATCAACTGACGTAATGTTTGTTGAGGACGAAACTATTGATGATATCGGCAAAGAGAAGAAGGCCGTATCTGACACCGGTCGGACTGATAAGATGGGTGTTGATATTGTTCAACTGGCACCTCTTTTTCAAGTGCTTGATGGCTAAGGTGTGGCTGGAGAAGACAATGAAGAGGTACCAATGCCAGACGAATATGAGGATGGCAAAAACGCTGTAGAGCCGGTCGAGATCGTTGCTGTCCGGCGATCTTCAAGAAACCGACGGCCATCTATTTGCCTATCAGCCAGTGAGTATGTTTTACTCACTGATGGAGGAGAGTCAAAAAGCTTTGAAGAAGTTATGGGAGGTGAACACAATATGGAATGGAAGTAAGCTATGCAGGATGAGATGGGCTTCTTGTATGAGAACCATACGTTTGAGTTGGCTGAATTGCCGAAGGGGAAGCGAGCCCTAAAGGGCAAGTGGATCTTCCGTTTGAAGACCGATGAAAGCACATCACAACCAAGGTAGAAGGCGTGACTCGTAGTAAAAGGATTTAACCAGCAAAAGGGTATCGATTTTGATGAGATTTTCGCCCCTGTTGTGAAAATGTCTTCTATTCGAGTGGTGCTTGGATTGGCTGTCGTCCTTGACTTAGAGGTGAAACAGCTGGATGTGCGGACAACTTTTCTGTACGGTAATCTCGAAGAGGAGATCTACATGGAGCAGTTGGAGGGATTCTGGGTTAAGGGGAAGAAACACTTAGTGTGTTGTCTGAAGAAAAGCCTGTATAGGCTAAAGCAAGCCCCGTGATAATGATACAAGAAGTTCGAGTATGTTATGGTAGGTCAAGGATATCGAAAGACTATTTCGGATCATTGTATCTTTGTTCACGGGATTTCTGAAGATGATTTTGTCCTTCTCCTGCTGTATGTGGACGATATGCTGATCGTAGGGCATAATGTCTCTCGGATCATCGAATTGAAGCGATAACTTAGGAAATCCTTTGCTATAAAGGATTTGGGGCCAGCAAAGCAGATTCTGGGTATTAAAATATTTTGCGGCTACAAGGCAAAGAGATTGTGGATGTCGTGAGAAAATTATGTGGAAAAGGTGCTCCAATGCTTCAACATGGATAAGTCCAATACGGTGAGCACTCCGCTGGTGAGTCATTTCAGATTGAGCAGTCGGCAGTATCCAACCTCGGATGATGAAAAAGCTGCCATGAGAAGCGCACCTTACTCGTCGGCCGTGGGAAGCCTAATGTACGCTATGGTCTGTACCAGGCCGAACATCGCGCATGCTGTCGGCACAGTTAGCTAGTTTCCATCAAATCCTGGTAAGTAGCATTGGTTAGCAGTGAAGTGGATACTAAAATATCTCCAGGGGACTTCCAAGAAGTGTCTATGCTTTGGAAGTGACAAGCCTCTGTTGGTAGGATATACTGATATTGATATGACCGGTGATGTTGACTCTTGAAAGTCCACTTCGGGATTCCTAGTCAAGTTTGTCGGAGGAGCTGTTTCTTGGCAGTCGAAGCTGTAGAAATGTATTGCTCTTTCAATCACTGAATCAAAATTCAGTACTATAATTGAGACTAATAAGGAGATGCTGCGGATGAGAGGTTCATCTAGGAACTTGGCATTGAAAAAGAGAAGTACGTGGTACTTTGTGATAGCCAAAGTGCTATATATCTCTGTAGGAACTCCTCATTCCACTTGAGATCGAAACATATTGATATTCGATATCATTGGATGAGAGATACTATTGACACGAGACTGCTGTCACTAGAAAAAGTCCGAATTGAGGAGAATATGTTAGACATGATGACCAAGGTACTGTCAAAGGGAAAGTTTGAAACTTGTTGCAGTATGGCTAGACTGACGGAGTTAGTTCCCCCACGGTCGTGAGAGAAAGTTTATTTGGATTTTAGGTCACTCTCGTGTGGGAAGTGGCCGGAATGAAAGAAGGCTGGAGTAGTTTTCGCTTAGCTGGAGTGGCGGAATGGAAGAAGGCCGGAGTGGTTTTTTACTTGGTCGGAATGGAAGAAGGCCGGAGTGGTTGCACTTGGTCGGAATGGAGGAAGATTCGAAGTGGAACTTCCGGAGAGCTTTACAATGTAGAAGAGTTGAAAACTTGCCAGAATGATAAAGTTACAAAGAAGGTTAAGTACTGACGACGGAGGACAGCTCGTCTGAAAAAAGCTGATTTGAAAAATCTGTGCAGATAGTAAACTTCGCAGATAAAAAAATTTACTTTCAGAACTGGCAGCCGTGGTGCAGAGTAGGTCAACTATTTCTGACAGGAAGGTGTTTTGCAGAGTAGGTGGCAGATTTTACAGTGTATCCACTACCTTGTAGAAGCAGATGGTTGCCCGGAGCACATGTGTATATATGTCTGTGTATGCTGTGGAGTGAGAGTGCGTGTGAGCAATGAGTGAAAAAGAATAAAACAAAGAGAGAACACAATGAGTAGCCATTTTTACTCTTGTATTCTGCTCTTGCTTTGTTCTCAATTCTCCAAGGGATTGTGTAGCCAGGGTTTTTGTAACCAATATTTACATAGTAAAATTATTTGTGGACTAAATATCTCATTGTTTTTCTCTCTTATTTATAAGAAGGTTTTCATATAAAAACTGTGTCCAATTCTTTCATACCTCTTTGTTGTGTGCATATGCATTTGTTATTTTTGTCCTCACTGTTTTCCAGACCGACCGGTATTCTCTTTCCCATCAGAGACTGCATTAACCTTCACTCATTTTCCTTCCTTTCCCTCAACTTTCTCAGCATCCAACAGAGTTTAACTGATTTAATCATTTTGTTTTTAGGCAGTTCCCATATACTTATCAGAGATGGCGCCAACCCATATTCGTGGAGCCCTAAACATAATGTTTCAACTAGCAACAACACTCGGAATTTTCACAGCAAACATGATCAACTATGGGACATCCAAGCTAGAGCCATCGGGTTGGAGGCTATCACTAGGCTTGGCTGCAGTGCCAGCTCTTTTGATGACTGTTGGCGGCCTACTTGTTCCTGAGACACCAAACAGTCTAATCGAACGAGGATTAAATGAAAAAGGGCGAATCGTTTTGGAAAAGATCAGAGGGACTGAAAATGTTTCTGCAGAGTTGCAAGATATCATCGATGCGAGTGAGTTTGCTAAGTCGATCAAGCACCCGTTCAGGAACATCCTTGAGAGGAGAAACCGACCACAGCTGATCATGGCAATCTTCATGCCAACATTCCAAATACTAACAGGCATAAACTCAATTCTTTTCTATGCTCCAGTGCTTTTTCAGAGTATGGGATTTGGAAAGAATGCTTCCTTTTACTCCTCAGCGTTGACTGGGGCAGTGCTTGCTTCATCCACATTTATCTCCATCGCAACAGTTGATCGACTGGGTCGGAGGGCTTTGCTCATAAGTGGAGGAATTCAGATGATTACTTGCCAGGTTAGATGTTTAAATTTGAAACAAATGCTTTGTGCCAGAAGTTACATTTGCATATTCTACGTTCTTTCATCCATTAGTCAAATGGAGAATAAATAGCATTTACCTAATAAGGAATAATGAAGTTAGTAAACATTTAAAAGTAAAGCCTATAAAAGATATAATAAGAAAATGACATGTTAAGTGGTTTAAATACTTAAAACATAGGCAAAATGATACATATGTGAGAAAATATAAGCTAATTATATAAATCAGCTTTCATTATTTTAATCAATTTAGTACAATATTATCTGAAGTATGTACGATTTTAAATTATTATTATCATCTCATTTTAAAATTTTTTATGTCATTTTCTTTCTTTCTTCCAATCATAATTAGCTCACATTTCTCGTATGTACGATTTTAAATTATTATTATCATCTCATTTTAAAATTTTTTATGTCATTTTCTTTCTTTCTTCCAATTATAATTAGCTCACATTTCTCTCATCACGTTTGCTTTACAACTTACAAAGATTTGTGGATGTAAAGGAAATTATATGAAATTGTATGCCAATATGGGAAAGTTTCTGACCTCTCCTTGAAGCTGATCTGATACCCTTTCCCTGCCTATGAAACAGGTAATAGTTGCCATAATCTTGGGGCTAAAGTTCGGCACCGAAGGCAACCTCTCAAAGGGTTACTCCATTCTCGTGGTAATTGTCATCTGCCTCTTTGTCTTAGCTTTCGGATGGTCGTGGGGACCGCTAGGCTGGACAGTCCCGAGCGAGATATTCCCCCTAGAAACACGATCAGCAGGGCAGAGTATCACGGTCGCGGTAAACCTCTTCTTCACATTTGTCATCGCGCAATCTTTCCTGTCTCTCCTCTGCGGCCTCAAGTATGGGATTTTCTTGTTCTTTGCTGCCTGGATTACCATCATGACCGTCTTCGTCTTCTTCTTCCTACCCGAAACTAGAGGAGTACCCATTGAAGAGATGATATTTCTGTGGAGAAAGCACTGGTTTTGGAAGAAGATTGTGCCTGGAGAGATGTAAATCAAAGTAATGGCAGCAGCAGCCATGGAATTGAAAGAGTAGATGCATAAACATTTAGTTAACATGATAGAATTTCCTTCCTTTCGGTCGATGAGCTGAGAAAACATGCCACTGGCAATGAGAGAACATGTCAGGTTTCTTCAATCTTCGCTGAAGAATCGTGGGTCGATGTTCGTTTGTCTTAAATCAGCTCTGGACAACCAAAAGCTGGCAGTACGAGCCTCAGTTCTCATGTAAGAACACACTTAAGTTTCATTTTCCTTGTGTTTATGTAAGTTTTCAGTAGACATTATGTGGAAATTATTTCTTCTCTATGTTAATGGATTCTTATTCCTGGTAGACGTTCATGCAGTGCAATTATATCTATATCGATATGATAAAATTCTTACCATTGAAAATATAAAATGGGCTTAAAATAAGATGGCTTTAATGGTGTTGGAAATTTGATACCCGAATACATTCGACCCGGCACAGCGGAACAAACCTGAACAAATCTGCAAGTGCAATAAACAAATAATGCACAACTATTTTTTTAATATGGAAAATTCTTCTCGATCAAGGAAAAAATCACAGAACAAATTTCGAAAAAATTCACATTAAATAGTATCGGTTACAAGAACCCTATCCGAAATCCCATCATTTTAAACTCGAGTAAAGAAATGTTGAATACAACCTCCTTTCAGTACATTCGACAACTACAAGATAAATACAACGAGAAAAAAAGCAATCAAACGAAAATATGTTTCTAGAAGCACCTCTAGAACGACGTATCTGACCTTAGCGAAGAACGGAACTCAAATCGGATATCAACCGAATGCCGAACCACTTCCTATTCTCTTGTTTTCTTTCCTATCTCTATGTGCAACGTCGCCTGTGGAGAAAGATTTTAGAACTGTAACTCTAAAATGCGTGAGTCGTATTTTATATTGCATATCGGCTCTCAAGCACCTAGCGAACGTGGGTCGAGTGCACCAGGTTCTAAATTCTGCGCTCAAGTGCCCATTGAGCGCGGAGCGAGCATACTGAGTCTGGAATCCGCACCTCTTCACCGCTTGAGCACAAGGCGAGCGTCAACAATCATCTATCAATTTACAATTGGTGCTCGAGCTCCGCTCGATCGTCTCTCAAGTGTTTGACTTAATCTTACCTCCTAGCCTTTCGTCGCGCGTCCAATTCTCATAAGAGTCTCATGCGAATCTTCGATAACTTTTTGTTTATTGAGCTATCCACAATAAAATAATCAAAAAACCTAACAAATAGCTCTCCGCATTAGCATATTTAAAATGCAAAAAAACCCTTTTCATATTGTCTCATTTGCCATATACGAGGAATGGTTTGATCATCTTGGGTTGATATTAAAAGATAAATGCTCTCAACACCAACGTTACAAAATTTAAATAAGTTAAATATATACAG
>JAODPA010066769.1:0-10807 GCA_025585075.1 Nepenthes mirabilis
ACATTGTTGTATAAACTAAATAATCATAATATTTGTTTTTACTTTATTATTAATATTCCATTTTAACTTTATTACCATCTACTAGCCTAACATACCACAAAGTCATTTCTCATAATTCATGCAAGCTACTTAGCTGGTGAAACATGAATGTTATTTGATACAATTTAGGTGTCAGCACATCACAATGAGACTAATCAATTTGCATCAGACTATCTAAAACTAAAGGCGATAAACAAGTTATGGCACGGGTGACACGGCCGTCCTAAAAGCTGGCACAAATACACCACAATAGAAACAATAATTGTTTCGTGCCAAGCACGATCTGTTAATCATCTCTATCTAAAACTAACTTAGACTGAATCGGAGCACCTACAAACCGCCCCATCATGGCGATGAATTTAGTGTCAAGTGGTCATGTATCATAACATTAAGGTTTCAGAACCCAGTAAAAGAAGCTTCTCCGGAGACTTTAGTCCATCAGCCGAGAACAATATCACAGGCTTCCCGAAAATTTCTCACCTGGATCTTCATCGCTTATCGATGCCAATGACACGGGAGCAAATTGCTCCCTATCATGGAAACCCGAGTGCACTAGTGGACAAGATGGAGGCATATTCGACACCAGCATTTCGTGTGTGAGCACCATCTCCGGTCCTGGAAAGCCTGCCTCAATGTCAATGCTTATCCGCTGTTTTTTTGTCGATGAGTCAGTTTTGGCTTTTGTGCTTCGACTTGGGGAACTGACCAGACAAGCAGAATCGGGCGTCAATGGCTCGTGGTGTGATGAGAAAGATTCATACTTTGGTTCCAGGGCCTTGTCTGAGAGGGGCGCCCCAGATGTTGGAGCAGGGGTTGCTGGGTCTGAGACACTGGAGCCCGGAACTTCTGTGAGTACTCGGCCAAGTCGCTGCTGCTCCTCAATTATTTCCTTCAAATATCGTCCCTGGGCTTCTATCCGTAACTGCAGCTGTTTCTGCACCTGTGCACCAAATAGACAAACATAATAATTCAAGTATTACCATCAATAAAAATATCAGTACCGGACACAAAAAAACATTTTGCGAATTAAAACTTGAAGGGCAAATATACGCTAATATATCACAACATATCGCCAATATAACGAAATATCATAATTTCATGTCGATATCAGGAGCAAATACCAATATATATCAGTCGAAATTTCATTACAATATTCTTCAACCTACCAATACCCTTCTGCCCAAAGCATTAAATGAAATTTGAAAGTATATCTGCTTTAGAGTTCAAGGGCTTCTTCAAAATATAACCACTTCTCACATCAGTAAATTATAGTTCAAGCTTCCTGGGAATATGTGAGTTTTCCTAGTAAGTTTGAGATTGTAATCACATACTGCTAAAAGCTTCAACCTGATTCTGTTTGCATGAAATAGTTCATATGTTGGCGCACTTACATTGATCCACATCTAAGAGAACAACAATAAATTACTAGCGTTGGTCCCATAGTGCCTTAGATAAAAGTAAACGGTTAATTGAATCGGAGTTTCCACCCACATTGAACAGACTCTCCAAGCACCCCAACTTGAGGTGTTTTCAGTTGATCAAAACACTCTGAAAATCTCACCGTGGGCCAACATTAGGTTTGTGGCCTAGTGACGTAGGATGTAGGAAAGGGGAAGAGTAGGGGAGGGGAAGGAGGTAGGGAAAAGAGACAAAGAAGTAGAGATAAGAATAGATATCAGAGGGATAGAGATAAAAAAGATAGAAGACCAAGGGAGAGAGGGAAGAAGGAAATGAACAATACTCAATTGCATTTCATTTCTCAAATACTCATCCATCTCTTAAACAAGAGAAGCAGGGTCCCTATATAAAAAACCCAAATCATAAACTAAATTGGAAAGAAATATAACTTACTAACTAAATATGACTTATGTTTCTAAAATAAAAGTAAATCAAATAAAATCACAACATAATCAAAGCAAATAAAATCGTAATCTTTCAAATAAAATCAAAGGGAATCAAAGTAAATCTCTTCTAATTTGATATAATTTGGATGTTCGCATCAATTCTCCCTAGATGGTTGGGACCCGACCCCGTCGAATAAAACCTTTGTAATCAATCCCCCAACAACAAGTTGATCGGCTGTGCAACCCTCCATTAACGGTAATAGACTCGTGTAAGTGGGAGCCAAAAGCGGACGGAGCGACCAATTTCTTTGGAAGGGACTGGACTTGGGCCGGAAAAAATGCAATCCTGCTGACTTTAATAGAATTTCAAAAAATCTGGGCCGAACTGCTATAGTGCCTCTCGAGAGATTCAGACATTATTAGATTCTAATTGGCCAACCCAACGGACAAGAAAACGTTAAATTGCCCCATCCATGGTAAACATAATCTTTAGGTAATTTGACCCACTTATATGAGACTGCCTTGTGATGAGAATATTCTACTGGCTGGATTTTGTTTGCTATGTTCTTTTTTCTCTCTCTCTCCTTTTTTTCCCTTTTTTCTCTCTTTTTTTCCTTTTATTTTCTTTTTTCNNNNCTGATAAATTTTTACCTTATTCCTCATATAATTCTACAAACCAAATATTAGAATATAAATTCCCAACTAATTCTATTCCAATAACCAAATATGAAAATAATAATTCTCAATTCTATTCCCATCCTATTCTATTCCCTAAAAATAACTATTCTATTCCCACATTATTTCATTCTAGCAACCAAACGTGACCTTAGAGTTCTCCATGACTGTTAATGGTGAGTATTTCATCCTAAAAACTTGAACAGCTAGAATTATAAAATGGATCTAATATATTATAATATGTTTTCATAAAGATGAAGTCCACAATATAAGGAGTAGAGGGAGGATAGTTAATGGGAATATCCTAATAAAAGATGCAATGGCCTCTCAGCACTTTTACAAATTTCATTATCACAGTTAGCTTTTGTAAGGGGTTCATCAATGGGCAGTATCAATTATGCCTTTGCTCTTCTGGGCCCTTTGCAAAACACTCAGTGTAAATCTGAGATGCTCCTTTTGGCAATTCCTTCCATATATGTTCTTATTAGTAAAAAAGTAGGCCAAAATGTAAGGTCAATTCTACAGGAAAAATCCCCCAATGAATGTTTTTTTATAAAAAAGAACATCAAAATAGTTAAAAAAAAATACATGCCTCCAATTGCTCACGGAGCTGCTTCTGGACCTCCATCTGCAGCTTCAGCGCCTCAGTGATTTGCATTCCACTGCAAACAGAACAACTACGATCAGATTAAGAACTTAGTCAACCAGGAAAATGGCAGCAGCACAGAGATATAGCGTGCAATTTCATCCTGAGGATGCTCAACTCAAGCAGTGATGCGACTGAGTTTAACAGGATTGGTCTAATCCTAATCAAACTAGATCTACGACAGCAAATGTACAAACCCTATGATCCCAGCAAAATGTACAAACTACATTTTTACCAAAAGATAAAGATGGGGAAAATAATAGATCAACTTACGGCGAAGTATCCAAACTAGAATGCAGATTTCCAGATTCTTTGATGTCAGCCTTTTTCCCTTGCAAAAACAATTTAATGCAAAACTAGAATTGGTTTTCATAAAATAGAATCTATCAAATCATGACAGAAAAAGCAACCTACCCTGTAGAAAATGTAAATGACAATACCTATATAAAAATTACATTTACAAAATGATACCCACCATCAGAAGATGAATCAGGAAGATATTTTGCAAGCCGATATTTCTGAAATTAAAAGAAGAATAAGAAAATGATAAGGAAGAATTAGTGAAAATGGAAGAATGAGCTTGAAAACATTCACACATTCAAAAGGAAGAACTATTACTTCAAAGAAATTGGGGATTTAATCAATATATAGGAAAATAACGTACCTGTAAATGGCTTTTGACATGGTATATTGTCAAACCTTGTACCCCCATGATTTGAAGAACACATTTGGGGGTAGCCACTGAAATAGACAAAAGAAACATATTGCTGCTGTTACAAGTTGTTTTGATGTGCATCACCCCACCCCTTTTGGATGTACAAAACCCATTTCATAGAGAAGGAACAGCCTAATCTACAGATCCCAATTTTAGATTGATTTCATTTGTCCATTCCCATTTCTTATATTTAATTTCTTTTATTGGAATATAAGATTCATAGATCTCAAATCTTAAATTTAAATTCTTATCTCATATTTTGCTAACGAGTACCACAAGAGAACTGGTTAAATAATATTTTAGGAATATTTTTTATCACATAGCTCCTTAGAATATATAATCTATATGCATAACTCATGCTTCTAATGTGAGTAGGAGCTTATGGGTTCAAACCACATCTCTACATGCAGGAGCACAGTTACTTGCATCTATTCCCCTCTAAACCCATTGCCCCATTGATTAAGACAGCACATTTGACAACCAGTGGTCAGGATAAAATCTGAAATGTAAAATCAATTCAGAACACAGGTTGAAGAACTCACACTCAGGCCCACCAAGTTGTGCCACTGCATCAACAAAACGTTCATGAAGTTCATCAGTCCAACGCAGTCGTTGCTTTGAGGAAAGACTGGGATTGCTGTTGAGACAATTCCTCCCACTAATTGAATCCATCATACTGGAACCACAATCTGAGTGCTGGCATTAGAATTGACTCAGATTATATATAACATATGCACAAATCTACTCTATATCTTACAAACTATATCATCAAACCCCAGATCCTTGAATCCACTTTTAAAGAATCTTATATCTCAAGTCCCAACCATTCACATATATCATTGCTATCTTAGTAGTCAAATATCCGACAACTCCTCACTGATTATGAAGCTCGTGCATGCCTTAGAACGGTACCCAACAAAGACAATCACTGCCATTCTTAGTAGCACAAATATCTAACCATTCATAACTATGGTGCGTGGACATCTTAGAATGGTGGTCAATCCCGAAAAAATTTCCAGACATAACATGCCTTGGGCAACCAACCATGCATAAAAACTAAGAAAATAATTATTTCAAAAAATATCACACCTAGTGACCAAAAAAGGGCAGATCAAACATGCATACAACACATTACAAGTTATATTTCATGAAACTTCAGCATGTGTTCATCAGCTTGTACCCACCAAATAGGCATATGAGGCAAATACAAGAGATGCAGACCCACAAAGAAGTGAATCTTTTGAGCACCAAGCAAAATAGAATACGTTCATTTCATCAACCAGCCAAGAGACAGGGACTGTAACTAGAATTCCTTTTATGTTTTTGTCCTTCGTAACAGTAAGAATCCATTGTATTGATAATGTGATGAGAATCCAACTCTGCGGAGTAGTAAGGTTGCGGCAAGTTGCCAGAAGAGGCCATGAGGTCCTCGAGGGGCCATGGGGAAGACAGAGGCTGCAATTCGGCAAGCCCAAGACGCTATTTAGCCATTATTAGCTACTTCCTTTATTCAGTCAATAATGGCAGTCCGTAATTTTTCTTTAATTGATTAGGTCATTATTGGTTATTAGGGCTAGTGATAGGCTACACTCGTACTCCAGTGCCAATCCACGATAACACTCAAATCTGCACAAAGCTTGCGTAGTGGGCAGAAATGTAATTCTTCATTAAGGGCAATATTATAATTAGTACTTTAAGCATCATTATGCTTTTGAGGGATTTCTCTATATATAGAACATGTTGGCTTAGGAGAACAGGGCCTGACATACAAGAGATATTTGATAGACTTATTGACTCTTGGATAATGGGACCCTTCTAGGTATTTTCTTCAGCTCTTCCTGCATTTTGTTCTAGGATTGCTTGGATTGGTTTAGGTCAATTATTTGATTATGTTTTAGAGGTTACTTCAGCGTCCCTATATCTACTATCGGTTTGCGTGGGCAGATTTAGGATCAAATTTGTGATTCTACATCGGAGTTTCATTATCATCTATCCTTTATACTGATCAATTTATCATTATTATTATTATTTTGTAAATTGGAAATAGTGGGTGAGCCCTGTACAGGAGTTATGGCATTTATTCATGCATTTGAGGTTGATTGGTGACTTTGGGTGAGTGAAACGGAACCAATTTGGTCTTTACAATGGATCCTAGAATGTGGTAACTTTTATAATGTTGAAATTTGCTCCAAAAATACTTATTTCTTCATGAAGAGATTATTACTTGGTGTTCCAACACGCTAGAGAATTGTGATAGAAGCCAATAGAAGAAATTGTGTCAAGGCCAAATAATGGTTACGCTGACTTGTGCAGATTCACAAAGGAGGGTAGATTAGGTTTCAGCAACATTTGCACATGGAATCCAGCTCTTTCTGCCAAATTCGTTTACCAGCACGTAGGTAGTCTAAGTTCCTATGACCAAGTCTTTTTGGACTTTGTGAAAAACATTTCCAACGATGCCGATAGCTTGTGGGTGAGGTGGGTTCATATGCATCATTTGAAAGGCCTCCATTTCTGGGAAGAATAGTGGTCGATCCTTGTTGATTGACAAGCTGATGGAGATAAGGGATCAGCTGGGGTTCAGTGGATAGCTTCTCATTCCGGCAAGTATTCAGTTGACAATGTCTATGAGTTTTAGATGTACAAAATTGAAAAAGTCTTCTGGTCTAACATGCCTGGCTAGTAATAATGTTCCAAGAACAGGTGATTGGCACTTCAGAGCAGACTACTTACAAAGGATAAGTTGATAAAATGAGGAATTACTATTGATGATAAGTGCAGTTTATGCGGTATAGCTGCTGCCAGAGATCATATGCACTTTCTATGTGGATATTCAAGAGATGTGCCTGCCAACATCATCAAAACTAAGCAAAGATGAAAACAACAGAAGTTCACCTCTGCACTGAATTCGAATTACAAGGTTGTCAGCTGTATTCAAAGAAGACTCACCCACTGGGGGCTTTCTATAGTGCCACAACTTATTATCTTTGGCCAGAGAGCAATTTCAGGTGCTTCCATGCAAATGTCAAAACAGCCGAAGACCTTGCTCAGCTTATTTTCTATACTGTTTGGCTGAAAATATGTGATACTAGGTGATTGTTTTGCTTTATCACATCATGTTTCTCAGTTGTAGGTTGGGCCTCTCCTTTAGGCCCTCCCAGGAAATGTCAAGGGTATTTCGATGTTTGGTTTTTATCCCTCTAGGAGATGCTCATTAGGGTAATTGTACATGCATTCACAAAGTCAGTGAATACAAAGCTACTTAGTTGATTAAAAAGGGTGGGATAGTAAATACCTCCACAACTTACTGTATGCCTACAACTGCACAAGTTTGAAGTCCAGTCCCCGCCATGTCTTCTTTCGCATTATGACGACAATCTGCCATTCACTTCTACGTTTAGTCCCCCTATTAAGTCCTCCCTTGCCAGACCCCGTCTCCACTTTTATCTCTGCTGAGCTGCCGCTGGCTTTTCCTCCATATGCACTTATAACACCAACACCCCCCAAAAAGTATATAAGATATACGAGCAAATCAGTACACACCATTTAATCATTGTCGAATTCTAGCAACAGCATCTTGTTTTTCCATTTAGGGTTCACATAATTTGCCTTAGAACATATAACTTATTCATTTTGCTCAAATCTCAAGCAGATTTCAGTTCAGTTCATAATGCCGTAGAAACTAATAATTAGGAGGCAAATTCAGATGGGCTTTCGAATTGAGGATACAGGGTCTAAATCAACGGACTGCATTAGGTTAACATCAGAATCCGTATCAAACAGTAAATAACACATGCTGAAATTACTCCTACCTGTACTCGGAGGACCTCAATATAGTTGATCACATCTTGATTGAACAACAATTTAGTTGCCTTCCGGTAGAAAGTTGCATTGGGGGAAGATATCACTGCATTACTTCTTTATTGCGCTTTGTTAATCGACATTAAATAGATCTCCTAGACCTGGGGTTTCGATTAGCCACCCGCTCCGCTGCGAAGATGGTTGGACTTGAGGATTCGATAAGCCGCCGCCTCAGCAACGAGACAGATGGCCTCCAAAATCTCCGCGTTTCATGCCCGTTTTAACATTAGGAATTTTTTTTTTTAATTCCAATAATGAATAAATTATATACAATTTTTTTCAATTAAACAAATATTCATCACTTACTAATTAAATATGACTTAAATTCGTAAAATAAAAAAAAATCTCAATTAAATAAAAATAAATCAAATAAAATCGCAACATAAACAAAACAAATAAAATCGTAATATTTCAAATAAAATCAAAGGGAATCAAAATAAATCTCTTCTAATTTGGTATAGTTTGGATGTCTGCATCACCTAGGCCTGTGGGACCCATGCCAGCCAGCAGGGCATCCAGCTTCAACCTATGAGATGTGCTGCCCACCTAGCCTACCAATCTCCTGCAAGTGGAGCCAAAGCCATTCCTGAAGCCCCTGAAAAGCAAACCAAAAGGCAGCAGCAAATTGGACATCCTCACGCTGCCTAGCAAGACCACATAACAACAGTACCGCCTCTCTGTGGGGTAAAAGAACCAATCAACTTGTGCCAGCATGGCTCAACAGCTCTCCAAAGCCTTCCTCCTATATTCGGAGGATCCAAAAACAGGGAGAAAGAAGGGCAATTACTCTAGTGTAATAGTTAGTCAATACTTAGTATCCTCATAAACAAGTGGTTTATCTTGAAATGTGCATTACACTCTTCTTGAGTGGAGCACTTCACCCAAGTCATCTTCATTACAATTGAAACTTGTTCGTTTAATCCCCACACCTTGCATTGAATCTCCACTAAAAACGAGCCCAAAGGATCTAGCATCCTAATGGCTTTATTTCCGAACCGAGCTCCATGTAGAGCTTGGTCCCCTCACGCTTTCATTAGCATTCTTACAGCTCAGGCCTAAAAAATTGATAAACTTTATTTTTCTCTTTTTTCCAACTTGATCTTGTACTAGCTTAGGCATTAGAAGAAATTTTCCAAAACACAACCTAGACCTCTTCACTTGTTTGTTTGTAGTGCGCAGGACTCAAGAACTATTTGTCTGTATCAACCTATCTCGAGTCATATCCATTCTGAATAAAACCTCAATTTAGGAACGCATCAAGTAGGCAGGCCATAAGCTTCATCACACAGCACCCACAATAAAGAAAAAGAAAAACGCAATAGCATGCACATGGGAAAGAGAAAAGGAGGTTAAAATATTTTGTGGTTCCAGCAAGAAGACCACACGTGGGTGAAACTTCTAGCTGATACCTTGTGGTTTATCTGGTCTGAGAGAAACCAATATGCCTTTGAAAATCTTAATGGTAGGCAACCCTTTCTTCTGAGAGACTGATACAGCAGTTACAGCAGTTATAACAGCAGCTTCACTTCGCCCAGCAGACAACCGTTGCAGCTCCCGCCAAATCCGACTTCCCTCCAAATTTAGGGATTTTTATTAATTTTGCACTGTCGTTGTTATCGCACACACCACATGTGGAATTCTATTTTCTCATTCTGTTTTCTGGCCATGTGATTCCGTTATTCACAATTTCTGTTGCTTACGTGTGATTCTGCGCCCCTTAAATGGGCTTAGTGGGAATACAGAAGGTAAGAAGGATTATTCTCCTCTCCTGGCTTCACTTCTTCCCTCTCAGTCTGATTTTCTTCCTCCTTCGCCCGAACTCCTTCTCTGTTCTGCTTCTCTTTCTGCTATGTTCTCTGTATTTCAGTTAAACAACCGAGGTGATATTCAACACCTCGGTATCTTAAACCTCGGCGTCCCTGTAGCAACTCACCTCGGCGATCTTGAAGCAGATCACCTCGGTCCAAAACAGAGCTCAGCACGCATCATTTTTTTACCGTCCCCATCAAAAATAACCTTGTCCTCAAGGTTGAAATCTGAAAATTCTTGGTTAAACCCCGTAATTGATTCCCAGGTTGCCTCCTCTGGGGTCTGGCCCGTCCATTGAACAAGAAGTTGTGGAACCAGCTTGCCAAGATGTAGGATCTTACGGAAACCGAGCAGTTTGGCAGGACTGATCAATGGTTTGGACCCTAAACTGTCGGAAGGCAGGGCCACGCAGTGGACATTTGGGTCACCGTGGCACTACTTGAGCAAGGAAATGTGGAAAACGTTATGGATTTTTGAGTACTCAGGCAATTGTAGGCGGTAAGCTACTGGACCAATGCGCTCAAGAACGCGGAAAGGCCCATAATACCGCTTAGCCAGCTTATGGGAACGGCGATTAGCAACGGTGAGTTGTCGGTATGGTTGTAGTTTGACGTAGACCCAATCATCTACCTAGAATTCTCGGTCCATGCGGTGCGCGTCCGCTTGATGCTTCATGCGCAGTTGAGCTCGCTGTAGGTTAGTTCTGAGGTTGTCAATAATGGTGGAGCGTTCGAACAACAATTCATCCACGGATGCGATGCTGGAATCGCCGGGCATATAGTCAAGTAGTGCAGGGGGTGCTCTACCGTAAACTGCTTCGAATGATGTCATCTTGATGGCAGAGTGCCAGGAGGTATTATAATGCCACTCAGCCCACGGCAAAAATTTTTCCCAAGTAGCAGGTTGTTCAGCAGCAAAACAGCGCAAGTAATCCTCCAGACAATGATTAACGACTTTGGTTTGTCCGTCTGTTTGGGGGTGGTAGGCGCTGCTGGTAGAGAGGACTGTTCCCTGGGCCCTAAACAATTCTCGCCAAAAATTACTTATGAAGATAGGGTCCCGCTCTGAGATAATGTTGACAGGGAACCCATGGAGGCGACAAACATCCTTAATAAAAATGGTGGCCAATTCTGCGGCTGTGAATTTATTGGCCAAGGAAGAAAAATGTGCATATTTGGATAGCCGATCAACCACAACCAAGATGGTAGTCCTTCCAGC
>JAODPA010066770.1:0-15105 GCA_025585075.1 Nepenthes mirabilis
CAACTCACAATTCTAATTTTTTCTGATATATTTGATATCAATATATATTATTTGATATCAATATCTTCCTAAACCATATAATATGAAAATTATGTGCCAGAAACCCATTTGAATTTCACAGAAATCAAAGAGAATGTAATCAGGTAAAAGCTACCAAATGCTAATGCACATACCGAAACTGGCATCACCTTTATTCTTCAGATCAAACATCAGAAGCCTCTTCAAATGGAGGTTTCTAAGGCAAAAATAAAGTAGTTGTACATTAGGAATTCAAAAGTAGCACACTCGCAATGACTTAGAATCACAGTGACTCAGGCAAAATTCTCACCATTTTGGCCGAAAAAAAATCATCTGAACCATTTATGGATACAGCTGTAAGATCAGTAAGGGGAGACCCAAAAATTATACCTCGTTGCCAGGTAGTTGAGATTGAAAGAGAGTTCAGTGTTTCAAGCAGAATTTCCGAGGCTCATTGTAGTTACCTTCCAGCTGCTCAATCTTGTTTATTTTGAAACCCCGGATTCTTACTTCTTCGGGCTCAGAAGTATCCTTGTGGTCAACTTTTTCCAGGACCCAACCTTTGTTTTGTACGGAACCTCCTAGCTTCACCTGTAGAAAGATTAAGGCGAGGAAAATTTAAACGGATGAATCTCAACTGTACTGAGAACGACGCTAATTCAAATATGATGATAAAACTGCCAACCGAACATGAAAAATCCACTGCATGACCAAATTTAAAGACAAGATGTAAGTTTCTTTTAGCAAATAAATATGCTGCTCTGTATTGAGACAAAAGAGGGCAAATGATGGCTCCCTTTGTGGTTGGACAGTTTTTATTTTTTATTTTTTTATTTTTTCAGATTGTTATTAACATTCCACAACTTGATCTCGTCACCGCTAGGTTAAATGGCAGCACTTTCTCCTTTCTATAATGATAAGGTAAGCTCTAGAACCGGCAAAAATACCCAGTCCTATCTACTGTTGCATGAAGGCTCCCTTTCGAAGTTGACATTAGGTATCGTTTTTTCTCTCTTATTGTCCCTCACTGACACACATTGATGGGAGACAGAGGGAATTCATATGCTTAAAATCAATCGACAGAAAATACAGTCCATATTACAGAACTCAGAAAATGAAAAAGGAAAAATAGTGGCGTTATATTTGCAAGAATCCTGCTCTTTTTAAATATCTGAAGACAAAGTCATGATGACGTACCTCTGCCTCATCAACAGAGTTTACAAGAAGGGCTCCATCCAAAGAGAGATCCTCAAGAAAGACATTACGGCCCTTGATGACCATGGTCGACTTCTGGGATATGAAACAACTTCCACTGACCTTTCCTTTTACATCTGAAAATGTCAGTGCCCATTTTGGCTTCCAGGCAATACGAGGCCATACTTCCACTTCTTGTTCGTTGAACACGCCATGCTCCGGATTATCAACTTGGACACCAGCCTAGAAAACAAAACATATACATCATAGGAAATCCCATGCCCCCAATGATGGATTAACTACAAAGATGAGCACGCTTTTGCATGACAAAATTTGGCTGCATATAAACAGGCATGAATTCTGATGGCTAGTAGAAAGAACCATAATTGGGCTAATTAGCAGATCATAAGTAAGATAATTACCTTCCTCAAAATGCAGCTGTTTGCCCTGTATATAGCCATCTCACCAGAAGTTGCACTGTGATATGGGTTACCTTTTGGAACCTTACAAAGAAGAAAACTATAAAAGATCAAATTTGACCTGAAATTATAGTTCAACTACAGAATACACACACAGAAAATAATACGGGAGCACCAAGATATCCATGAGCAACAGACACAATAAGAGCATAGAAAAACAAGAAGGCTATACTCATCCAAGAGCTTTATTTGTGGCATTAATGGTAGCAGGTATTTAAAAAAAAAAAAAAAAAAGGAACAACAAAACAAAAACATAAAAAAACCCCACACACTAGCATAAGGATGGGTTGTTCAACCAAGAGGAAAATGAGGTAGTGGAAACCACAATTATAACCTTCACATTAACCAATTTTATAGGGAAAGTATGCGCCAGTCCTGCTGCTTCAGGACAAGTTCAATATGACTCAAATGTTCTAGATGGACAAAATATTAAGTCTCTCTTCTATCTATTGCAAGAGAAAGTGCTTTGAAATATCCGTTTTTGGGTTCCTCAAGAAACCCCTTGTGCCTCAGGTTTGCACCACCCCCTTGCTCCCTGGTCCAAACCCAATATGGGTAGGATTCAATCCCAGGTCTTGTGGGAAGGATGCCAAAATACTTTAATAGTTAAGCCAGCTAGAACATTTCTTCCAAAGGATGTCAAACTTCTAAATACAGGACATTCCCTACCTTCCAGAATTTCAAGGCACTCAATTTTGGGGGAATGTAAATTAAATTGGTGATATGCTTCTCTACAAGTTCAGAAAATTCTAAATCACAGCTTCCAGAATTCCTCTTAATTTCATTCAGCTGCGCAACTTGACATCTCACAAGCAACTTTTCATGTCATTGCAATCTAAAACTAAGGAGTTATTTACCAGCCTTCTGTACCCAGTCTGTATCAGAAGTTTAAACTTCAACCAGATATTCTTCAAAGTAATTACAATAGGGCTAGCTAGTCTGTTAGCGATGCCATATCATATTAGCAGCATAGTAGATCCCCGATGAGCTCCATGGAATGGGAATTAAAAATAGCTGAACGAAGGGGACCTAGGTTTCATGCTAACCAGCTCTCCCCTACCTATCTTTTACTTACAAACAAAAAATATATATATAAAACAAAGTAGAGAAAGGATGAAAAAAAAAAAAAAGGATTAAAAAATGAGCAAGTAGTATCCTCCTTACTGGTATTGTACTTAAAATGAAACAAAATTACATATCTCACACATAAGAAACCCTGCAACAGATTTGAGCCACAACCATAGATGCTTAGGGCAATAATTGATGACAGCCTCGGGAATTGAACTCACTATTACATCTTAGCTACAGAAATGAAATTGAGAAGGTTGTGGAAATTCACACCAAGACTAGTCTCCATGAGGAAATCTATGCGCAAAATAGTTACCCTTATCCATAGACTACATACATGTGTCTTAGCCATTCAAAATGGGAAAAACAATTTCAAAAGTATCCTCAAGTTTTAACTTTTTCACAACACTATTATCAACTTTTAATTTAGTACTTGTTTAATTCCGTGTAAAAACATTAGGTCAAATTTACCATATTCTAAGTTGCATGGTAATAAGCACATGATGGCGAAAAAATCCTGTAAGTATAAACATCCAAAATGAAAATCAATTTGGAAATTTAAAAATGAAGGTTGATTTTAGAAATTTAAAAATGAAGGTTAATTTAGAGCTTTTAATCAAATTTAAATGAATTTTTTTCATAAAATAAAATTGGTATTGAAGTAAAAATCGAGAATAAAGCTTGGGGGGGGGGGGGGGAACTTAAGAATAGAATTGGGAAAACTATGAAGATAAGAATATTTTTGGCATTTTTCTTTTTCAAAATGCATCATGCCTAATGATCAAAAGCAGGCAGTTATAAAAGATCTAGACCACAGTTTATCTATGTGACGAAGTACTTACAAATGCCCTATCATGTAATTTACACTCCTTTTCTTTCTTATTTCAAAGTATGTTTTATGGAGTGGACTGAAAGTGCCTGCAATGTTACTACCAAATAGTTTGCCGAAAAACATAGAGTAATTCATAAAACCTTACCTTCGCTGCATCCTCAGGATTGTTCTTCACAGGGGCATAAGCAAGCCACGCATCCGTTACCTGAGTGCAGAGACATACATAAATAACACAAACACCTTAAAGTATAACTGAAGAATAACAAATAGTAATTTGTTCTTTAGGAAACTCCTACTTACAGTGAATCCAACTCTTGCGGTTGGAGGCAGTGTCTTTGGATAATCTTGCATCATACATTCCAATCGAGTTGAGGACTTGAAAATTGTTTTACTAGCATCCTTGTATCTGATACAGGTGAAGAACACAATTGCAAAATGTGAAGATAGAAAGAATATTTATTGTTAAGCCAGCCTCCAAATGCCTCAACAAAACTTCCTATTCCCCCACTGCAGAAAAAACGACAAAGAAAGCAATGAGGGGAAAAACAGGAATGAAAGGCAGAAAGTAAAGGACAAGAAGCTCCCCAACACAAGCAATTGCTAAGCATCCTACCAAAACCTTTCGCTTATAATTGGGAACCACTAACACTCTTCAAATTTAGTGTTACATATAAAAACGAAATCGTGGAGTAAGCCACTAGACCCTCCATTGAAATTTTGCCAGGTTTGAGACTTGATATGCCGAAAATCCATATTCCTTAGCCAAAGAGAAACCATCAACATTTCATAATCCATAGTTCTAGAGGCCAATGCAAACAAACCGGAAAAGGCTTAGAGTTTGGTTTGGTTTGTTTGCAAGGAATAGAATATAATACATGTGAAATAGCAGTATGCTTATTGAAAGGATAAGAAACAAATTGTGGTAACAGTTATTGGCATAAAGAGAATAGGTTGAAATAGCACTACATTTTGCGGCATCTCAAACTCTCTGTCTAAGGGTAAACAAGCCTTTTTAAAGAGGTAATTATCACCATTACATGCATTGTACTTACTCTGCCTATTAGGGGATTTATCCTAATTGTAGCAGGTCCCAATCCTCAACAGAGGAGGAGAGTTGTATTAGATTGCAAATAACCAGCATAAATCTGTCAAATGTTTTGACATGCATTTGAGACATATCTTGCATGTCTATAGCTAACAGAAGAAACAACCCATCAAATAACTGAATGAAGCCGTAGAATCCATACAGCATACCTCACCAAAGAGAAAAGTCTTGGTTTGATTGTGTTTTATTACTGGATTGCACTCACTATGAGCTATTTCCACTAACACAATTGTTAAACTAAAGCATTAACGTTTCCTAAAGAAAAATTTTCTGAAATTCAAAAAGTGCCATACTGCAACTGGATGGCAAGGAATGCTGATTGCCTAAAGGCAATTTGCAATCCATTCTATATTTAGTCTAGGATGTTTTTCCTTCATCAGGCTAGAACATTATTGTTCCTTACAAGGGAAAGAATTTTCTGCAACTCACAAAATGCCATATTGCACGTGGATGGCAAGGAATGCTGATTATCTGAAGGCAATGCTGGTTGGAAAACTTCAATTCTCTATGGAGTTAAGGGCCTCAGTCAATAGAGAATGAAGTTTCCCAAGGTGCTTTTCCTGCATCTCAATTAATTTGCCTAAATGTTGGTAACTAATAACTTTCAACAAGTACAAAGAATTTACTTTCCTTCAATTTATCATATGCTACCCCCATGGCACTCATCTAGCATGATTCTAGTTCTTCTTCCTGATCAAGAACTAAAAATGTTGCCCAGTGTACTTGGCTTTCCCAATTGTGTGCTCTAAGAAGGTCTAATTGTCTACAGCTTCATGCTACAAAATAGAGAGACATTTTTGCTGTTTCAAACATGTGACCGTTAAGTTATTAAAATGCAGCAATCTTACTTTTGCAGCAACACTCATCCTCAAAAAAGAGAAGGATTTTAAATTAAAAAAAATAAGGAAAATATGAGAAAAGGCATACAACATTAGAAAGCTCAGTATTCAGATTGCTGAGGATAAGAGCTAAGAAAGAAAATTTACTTTGGGTTGACAAACTCCTTTATAGCGCCTCCTGTTCTGTTGAGCTCCTCAAGATATGGTCCAAGCTCCAAAATCAACTGCACATTACAATCATGTTTGCACAAGTCCAATTTAACAAAAATGGTACACTACAGTTTGATGATTTCATATTCAGAACTCAGCTCAAATAGCACGGAAGAAACTAGAAATATTTTGTAGTAGTAGGTTAGAGTCACGAGTATACTCCTATAGGAGATATGAGCAGCGCAAAATCACATACAGAAAAAAGCTACTTAAGCACATCACAAAGAATGAAAAGAGCCAAATATTCAATGTTCATCATAAGCCATATACCTATATATCTTTTTTTTTTTTGTAAGAACCATATCCATACCACTGTGTCGTTCTAGAATAAAATTAACAGGAAAGGATGTAGATGCCAAATCTATTAAAACCTAATCAAGTCAGCTTTTATGGGAATTTGAGGTGCCGTTTTTCAAAGTCCCCTCCCCATATACATGCAGAAGTACTTTGAAGCAACACATAACGCAGACATTTGTAGGTCTGATTAGTTTCCGCTTTCCAGTGCACAATTAAAACTACCAAATCATATCATGTCGTTTAGAGAACCTGATGGCAAAAGGGAACTCAAACACAAAAAGTTGGTGTCACCATGATATGGGCTGTTGTAGTGACCTTTCTTGCTCACAGGGACAAAAAGATAATCCAACAACAAACGGAGAAACAGGGGCAAACATAGTATCAACTGGACATAGAAGCAAGAAACAGGACCCAGAAGTGAAGGGTGGGGTGGGCAGATTGCTTTGTTAAAATTCAGAACTTACTCATGAAGGAGCAGGCTTAAAATCGCAGTTCCATTGCAGGAAGCCCCCTAAATTCTAACCTCCTACTTTTATACAGATGATCAAAAAGAATTTGCTTTAGAGACAGACGTATCTTTTCTTATTCTGCATACATATTGTCAACAATAAAGCTAAGATTACTGAGTTGGTTTTATTAATTATAACTAAGTATAAGACATGAATTTTTCAGACTACAATAACCAAATAAAGAAAGCACTAAAAGGATATTGTACCTAGGAACTAACCCAGACATTATTTTGAATATTTGGACATAATCTAGAAAGAATGTGAAAATAATCTACATAAATTTAGAAACAAAATAATCTTTAACATCCACCTTAAATTGAAGATGGGTGATAGACATCATCTTGAATGTGTAAATTCATTCACAATTCCAGCAAGCAAAGTTACATCAATACTACAGCTTGTTGTCAGCAATATCCTCTCTTGAGGAAACACCAAAACTATTTGTAAACACAATAAAAGTCAATAGAAAAAGACATCAGAACAGAGCAAACAAAGGGAATATCCACAACCTTCTACTTGGAACCCAACTCTTTCAAACAAACATGAATCCCAGCTTGTGCAGTATGATTTAGTCCAAAATTAGAAGTAACAAGGAAACATATTAAAACAGATAATAGATGCATTCTCACTATGGATGAAAATATTGACCATTATGTATCAATATACAGAGTCCAATGAAAGTTTCTAGAATTGATATTTTATGATACTGAGAAATTATCCCGATACATCAATTAATATGTATCGACCTTTTTTTTTTAGCTTTTTTGTTTTTGAAAGCGCAAATCTACACATTTTAAACATACCTAAATCCACATTTTTATGCAGGTATAAAGCATGTATATACCAAAATTTTTTAAGATTAATTTTGATAAATTGACTAAAATCCCTCAAATAGGTAAATAGATGGTTAAAATGGTCAAATTTTAATATATAATTAACTCTTGATATCATTATGAAAAAAAATATTTGCATCCTCAACATCTAACATCCTCAACATCTAAGACCAATACGTACTGCTCAATAATACCAATACCGATACAGCTGAGACCATATGAATACCAATGTTTTCATGAATGTTGCTCACGCATTGTTCACAACACTGCCACGGGTAATGCTAGTGGTATGAGATGAAAGACCTCTAGAATGTATGAAATCCTCATGCGAAACACCAAGGTAATAAAAACCACTAGTAGAAATTAGAAACAAGATACATAACAAAAAAGCAAATTTGGGTTGCACCCGATGCGTAGCAGGAGGTATCAAAATTAACTGCCCACTAGCAGCTGAAAACTTTTACATAAAGAGTCATGATACCATGATAAGAATAAAGCTGATCATAATGAATTGCTCACAATAAGTACAGGACATAAGACAAGAGTTTAGAAACTCCAAAAAATAAATAAGAAAAGCATCTAGAATGATATTCTAACTATAAACTGGCCTATATATTGAAAATATGGATATAATTTAAAAATATTGGGTAATAATCTAAATAAAGTAACCTACAGGTGCACTCACTTAGCAGAGACATACAATATCCGGTAGTTTGTCTCTCTGGATAAGTTTGATATGGTTCAAGGGCTACGCTAGAATCAAAACAAATTCCCCATTAGCTCTTATGATATGGAGCTAGAACTCAAAAATCCTTTGTTCAGTTACCGGTCAGGTTGATTGCAGCACTCAGACTGTCAATACCATATATGCTCCAGTTCAATCTGAACCAAATGTCTTAAAGAACATTCAAAATGCTTTGATAATATATGAAGCACAATAACAACAGGAAACATGAAATTGGCAAGCAATCCATCAAGAGCACGAAGCAAATAAACCAACAAACAAGAAATTAAATTTGTATTATGTTTGCCAATTGCAAACCTGTAAATGGACACGCATCTAAGAATATGACATTTATACTAAAATTTAGATTTTGGGCACAAGCATACACATATATTTAGAGTCAAGAGCCTTGGTTATTGGAATTTGTAAAACTCCCTAAGGACCACATACCAACATACTGAGCATGGATTGTGGTTTTTTACGATAATCTCTATCTAATGTAAGACAACACTAGTCTGTGCACCGTCCACCAGGCTACATGCACCTGATGACAAGCCCCGTAACTATGGTAACACCTATACGTTGCGTGGGTTGGGTTTAGCTTTGTACAAGTGTTCTCCCACCAGTACTAGTGTGCATGGACTTCACAACCTTATACACCGTTACCATCAAACTGTGGATCGTAGCTGTATAGGTATTGATCATATCAAGTGATATATATCAATATCAGGCATATAGAAAGCAAAAGCTTTATTTTTGCAAATTGGACCCCGGAAGCAAATATCGGGTGTATTAAATGATATTGGGTGTATCGATCAACATATAAGATATATCACTATTACAACAACATATCATATATAATGCCAACATGACAACATATCACAACTTTGCTACAGTATCAAGGGCGATAATGATATTTCATACCATGCATCAAACTAATTATTACTTAAATATGCCTTAGGGAAACACCTTTGTTAAATGTGGGACTAATTTTAAAACTGCTCTAATGATTACCATTTGCAAACCTGTTTAAGGATTAACAAATAAATCACATCCAACAATAAGATGTTTATACTAAAATTTAGATTGCAGTGACATGCATATACATTAATATAGATTTAGAACTATATATTGAGTGGGTTGCTTTAGCTTTGGTAGAGTAAGAATTCTCCCAACCAGTCTTAACATGCACTTTGCAACCTTATTTTCACCATTTCCATCAAACTGGTAGTATTTTAAATATGCATTGCAATATATGGGAACACCTGGTTGGATGTGGGCTAAATTTTAATGGTCATCGGTAGATGACACAACCCTATTTGACTATAATGCCCACTATTGATGGTTTAATTTATTCATAAACATTGTTTGAGAAGTAAATGATCTATCTTTGAAAAGGAAGAGAGTTTGAGGGAAAACTCAATCTTGACAAAGCCAGATTAATATGGACAACAAAAATTGACATCATACATCTATAAGAAGATGTCTAAAGTTATGATTCATACTGTATGTGAGAACCTTAAGACAGATGTAAAACATACCAACAAATTCATTTATGAGGCCCAACCAAATCAAGGAACCTATTAAAATGACCAAAGCAGTATTAAATAATCTGGCAAGGACAGATTGCTGTGTACCCTCAAATTTTCAGAATCAGATAATGTTTCCCTGAATCAAGAAGAATGGCAAAAGAGGATTCACAAAGTCAGCCCAACATTTTGAGAATTATAGTCAAATACCTGATTGTTGACTAATTGGCCAATTCATTATGTTCTATATACTGCTAGTAAAAGTATTAGTCACTTTTTGCTTCCTTCCATGCCAAAAGGGATTGTAAGTTGATTGCAGCAAGGCCAATTTTTAAGTCCAAGCAACCAAAAATTCTGAAGCAGTTCTCCAACTTAGAGAACTGCATAATCTCAACCAACGCTCTTAAAAGGTGCACCCCCTTGGCAGAACCGTAAGTCCTTACTCTCCTAGCCTCATGTACAAGGTTGATGAAAAATATTATTAAAAAAATCAAAACTGACATTGTGTATTACAAATAAATCCATAGGTAATGATGCTCTTGACAATGCATCAGTAGCTCTCAGAAGTCAGAATTGTTTATTCAAATTCATTGAAGGTGTAGTAAGCAAATGTACGAAACGTATGCCATAGTACTTGGGAATGATGCCAACAGGACTTTCTGTCTTCTTTTGACAACTATTTGCAATATGTTCAAAAGGTGATAAAGAAAAGGGAATGCAGAAGTTGTTCAAGCATGAACTTTACCTGGTTAATATTGCCAGGGAAAGGAGAGTATCCTGTCTCACAATTAACATCTCCCTCAGGGCTAATAGTTGCTCTAAGTAGAGGATCAAGTTGATTGTACTCCACATTGATAACCATTGTCCTCCCTGCATTTTATTCATGATTTTCATAAGCACAAAAAATATGTAAGCAAATAAAGACCCTTGAGTGCAAAAATTTAGCACTTAGATGCCCTTTCCATGTCTACCATGCAAATCAGCATTTATAATGCTTATTGACCATTTTATCTATAAAGTTGCACGATGGCTCATTGGCATAAGCAAACTCCTATAGCCAAAAACCAAGTGGTTGAATGTCTCTTATGTAGTATGAAATAAAAGTTGTGTCATTGCATGTCACAGTGCTTGTAAAAAGTAGAAACAAACAAAACAAGAACAATCAAGTATATGAAGGCATGATTGATGCAGAATGAGTATGTGTAGTACTTTAATGATTTGTCAATATTAATTCTTTATAGTTAAAGTAGACAGCTTTCTTTTCCTAGTTAGACGAGGGAGCCAGGTGTGCCTATAGGCCCCACATAAATGGTCCACCCTTTCATATGATATCTCATTTCCTTTTGTATATTCCTCCCAAAATTTCCCTCCTCTTCCACTGTACATTCCCTCTCCATCCTGTTATCCATAGTTTCCCCACCATCATTAGGTGTCAATAGAACAGCACTTTGTAGATCTCGTCAAAGTAGGAAAAAGATGAACAATATCCTTGTCCACCTATCTTGAAGAAACTAATTTCCTATCCCGTCATAGTTAATCAGGTATGCCAAGGGATACATATCCCTGTTGACAAAGATAACCATATTTAATTTTCACCTTTGAATTCTTGTCATTGACCAGGGCTACATCTATGGAGACAGCAAAGAACTTCCATAATTTGATGGCTGTACAGAAAATGACATGCAGACATACGATCAAGTGCGTTCCCATATGTAACACACAACCAAAAAAGAATATGCAATTACCTTACCATTGTGGACTTGAAGATGTGAATCCAAGGGAGACTTAGCAATGGGACTACATTTAAGCAATAATTTCAAAATGCAATTTATTAGAAGGAAAATGCTATAGTAATTGAGATTTAGAAGTTACTACAGAGAGATTCAAGGATAAATGCCAGACGTGACAGATTCAGATGTCTACCCATGGAAAGAATAGAGAGTAAGTCCCACAGGCATGAGCACGCTGGTCTCTCTACATGTGAGAGGGTTTCCTATTTTCTGCCTTTTCCTTCTGGAGGAAAAAGAAAACACAGCATGTTCAGTTGAACATTGTGAAGCTGGACAAGGTACGCACATTTGGATAAACCCAAAACCAACTATTTCAACC
Source organism: Nepenthes mirabilis (assembly GCA_025585075.1). Classification (NCBI taxonomy): domain Eukaryota; kingdom Viridiplantae; phylum Streptophyta; class Magnoliopsida; order Caryophyllales; family Nepenthaceae; genus Nepenthes; species Nepenthes mirabilis. The sequence goes on from JAODPA010066770.1 coordinate 11,747, forward strand.
AAAGGAGATCCACAGACTTACCAGGTAGTGCCACGTTGTTAGCTGTATCAAAACCAATAGTTCTTCGTTGACATTTAGCTTTGTTGTAGGCCATTTCTTCAGCTAGGTCTAAATGACTAGGTAGATAGTATCTTTCATACATTTATTCTAACTTCCTTCATCGCACCGAATTAGAGCAAATATGGCAATGAACCAGTTAAAGTCAAAGCAAGGGAGAGGTTCCTCTAAATTGAAACTGAGAAGATTATCAAAGGACACAAACAGGGACCAGAATCATTGCTAAATTTAGGGCAACTGTGAGAGGCTTAAAAAACCACGATTATTTCCAGCAGTCAAGGCTACCAGAATCGATTGACAAAATAGAGGTAAGGCTTGCAAGAGTTTAAACACGGCACACTGATACAAGGGCTTTAATACCATGACAGGAATTGTGTTTGGTTTGAATGCCCATTCTCCTGACTCCTCTATACATTAAATAGCCTCAATATTTATATAATTATGAGATCCTATAATCACGGTAATAAATGGAATTATCTCCTAGTTTGGAAACTATGTATAATTATGTACAAAACTAATTAATTAATTATTCTTTCCTACTTAAAATAATATGTTGCTTGATCCACGCCCATAATTGGAGCTCAGCTTGAGTCTTGCATTCAATAATCCTCTTTTGTAACATCTCCATGCTATCCATCCACAAATAATATCGTTCACATATAGTAAAAAGTACGAGTCTGAGACCTTGATGTTGCCAGTAAAGTTGTAAACCCTTATGCACCTCATGTGGAAGTACAAAAACTTCTTGTTCATGTAAACACACCTTATTATTACGGTTGACTGATCAAATTCTGTACAACCATTCACCATGATTTCTATGAATAGTTTTAAGGGAATCCAATCAACAAACTCCCCATTATTATGGTTGACTGGTTAAATTCTTAATATCTCATCGCCATTAATGTGTGCAATCCTTACACATTCACCAGATTTAAGAAACTTAGTTCCATAACCAAGTAACTGTGCTTCTTTTGGGATTTTCATCTTTATCTTTCCTCTACCTCAGAAGAACCTCCATTCTATCCATCCACAAGCAATATAGTTCACATATAATACAAAGTACAAACAAATAGAACTCAATCTGAGACCTTGATGTTGCCAGTAAACCCTTATGCACCTCATGCAAAAACACAAAAACTCCCTGTTTATGTAACCACACCGAGGTTAGAACTTAATTACCCGGTACTCAATTATCCTCACTTTGGCTACATTAGCAAATAGAAATGTTTATCGCATCAGAATAGTTACCCGACATAACCCACCAAATTATCCTTCTAGGATATAGCACTGCTTTCCTCACAATCACTTCAAATTTGCTGTAAGTCATCGGAAGATTTTATTCAGAAATTTGGCTAAAGCAATTTTTTGTAAATTCTTTACACATGGAGCTCAAATTTTGCAGAAGGTTCCACCTTGCTTTATTTTCCTTTTGACTTTCCAAGTTATTATGGGCAGATTATAGCTCTTGAGGTCAACGTTGTCTTTAAATCTAACGAGACAGAAAATCCATCCCTGTGGGTTGATTTCCTTTTTCTAATTCAAATGGGTGACACCCCTTGGTGTCATAAATATCATATTTTTGCACTACCACTCAAAAATTAAAAGGAAAAAAGAAGACTTGACAGACTGCCTTAAAACTTGAAACAGACCGACTAACAATCTTTTTTCCATGTAACATATCTGCAATAATAAAAAAGAAAACCAGGATTGGTAAAATCAATCTTTAGACATAAAAACGAAAAATTATCTAAATTAAACCTGAACAGTCACTGGTACAATACAATGTGCAATAACATTTTCATGCTTCAGTCACTAGATAATCTTTGCACATTACCAGAAGCTGAAAGATTGTATATTGATCACTCTACAGGCAGTACATCAAAAGGACCTCTATAAATACAACAAATGTAAAATCTACTATTCATGGCTTTGTAGCTTACTAGTACTAGCAGCTAAAATTATCCCCCACCAAAGTCGGCATTCAAAATTGCAAGGAAGCAAATAACAATGATCAACATCTAGCCAAAACTAGGAATTGGCTGTGATAGGGAGATCTGGGACATCAAAATTTTTCTAATTCTTTCAAATTTGAAAAGAAATATATGCAGATATTGATGTTTATGTACAACATTGTTCATTCAAGGGGAACTAGGATAATAGCAAAGGTCTTAGAGGAAATAATTTTCATGTCACCAGTCAAATTAATTACCATCAGCATGAGTAAGTTTGGCAATGCCTCCAATAGCCTCTTTAGCTTTGCGTGGAACCGCAAGAGAATTAACATGGTAGTGTTTGGTGGCACTCACCCCTAAACCTGCTGGAATTGCCTATACATAGTTAAAAAGAGGTAGACATACAGATTGTTATTTCAGTCAATTTGAACAGATTAACAAATGAATAAAAGTGTACAAAAGCCACTAAACCTTGAAAAGAAGTCCATTCGTGTCTTGGAAGAAACAAACCCATTTCACACCAGCATCACGCCTGAATAAGAAAAGAGATCTTAAAGTCACAAACTCACGTGTTAGTATTTAACATAGCATGCTACCCCTTTTGTTCCTTTTTGATATCGACATATGACTACATATCAAACATCAAGCACAAAAATTGAGGAAAAGCAGCATAACCATGGCTAAATAGATTAAAAAAAAAAAAAAAGGAATAGGAGGGGAAAGGGGACAGGTTAGAAATGATAGATTGTGAAAGCGATATTGCAGCTTACAAATTAGCATAACATACCAATTATGATGAAGTTAGATGCTCACTAAAAACTCATGTGCCAAGCTGAGTAATAGGGGTGTCACAAATAGTCAGCTATAATATTATGCAGCAAAAAACCAATATCTCATGTGTACATAAGGCTGGAGCCAAGAATTTTTTTGAGGTGGGTCACAGCCAGTATGACAAAATAACACATGGCATTTAGTTATCATGAGAAAACTGTAGCACATGAAATAAAACATATTATAAAGAGTCAAAATCAAATAGAAATGGGTGTAAACTTCTATGAACATGGTATAATAAAAGAAGAAAAGGGAAGAAAACAGACTTTAGCCTCACGTTTGGTTGGTGGGAATAGAATTTCTATTCCCACCTTATTCCTTCAAAAATATTTATTTCACTATTTAGTTACATTTTGACAATAAATAAATACTCTCAAAGGAATAGTTATTCTTGGATCTCGGGGAATAACTATTACCACTTCCCCACTGGTATTAGTTATTTCCGGATAGTTAGGAATAACTATTCCTACATCAATTTTTTTATATTTTGAAAATGTCCTTATACGCGCACACACACAT